>JACEVL010000024.1:1188546-1251046 GCA_020284085.1 Aporrectodea caliginosa | reverse complement strand
AAAATTTGGTTTGAGATTTCTGTTCCACCAGCACCCCCTATAGTCAACTCAGCTATAATGAGTGCACTTCCCATACACTGTCGGTGGGAAGATGAGATGGTGAGGGAGAGGATTGGCCACCCGCCCTCATATGCCGAGGCTAAGAAAATGAAGTCGCTAACACTTCATACCCATGGCTGCCTCAGGGCTATAGCTTAAGGGACTGCTCCCTCAATTCTGTATGTAAACCGTTGTTAAGTAGGAACACAAAAGAAAGAGTTAAGCTTACGCTACAAAGGAGTAAAAAGCTGTTTACAATATAGACTTTAATAGACTAAAGAAGAAAACCGTCAACTGTTATTTAGTTTTTAAACTGAATAATATGAGCGTGGTGGGGCACTGTCAAGAAAAGCGACAAATGAATGTATGTTTGTGTAGGCCTATGTATACAGGATATAGGCCTATAGGGTATAGTGGGTGACTGGGTGTACTGACGATGAAACTGATAATTTCATTTACCATTAGTAACTGATGTGGGTGCCTGTGTCTAATGCACAATGCATCAACCGATGGCGCATCAAAATGAAACAGTAATCAGATCAGTATCTACAAGAAGATTATTGCGCAAAGACAAAGCGGCAACCTACAGTGGATGAGCAATTTGACAATTATTCACCATAATGGATTTCTAGAAGCCTTCATTACTAAACAAAAGTAGGCTACTAAAAGTGAAAAATGCATGACTCATGCGCAACGAGAAAGACAGTTCAGGATGCGGAACAAAACCTATAGCAACAAGGACGTGAACAGGAGTTCTATACGTAGCCTATATAATTTTGCTGTGTAAGCACCGTAACCGTTGTGCGTCTGGGAAATAGTTTAAACCTTGAATAACTGATACAACTTGTCGGTTCCGACAGCCTACATGCATATTGAAAGTTATATAACTCATACTTGTATCCTGGTAATAATACTAATCTGATATTCGTGACAAATGTGACAACTGATGATAAATGCATTCGGTTTGAGGCACAAGAACGGCCTTGAAGGATTGGCTACTGTATCGTGCCATTTACAACTTTAACGAATCCTACATTTAAGGCGAGAGTAGACCTACAGCTGCATTCCTCAATACAACACCAGGGCGCCATTATGTAGTGACATAATTGGGCGGATTTGCTTTGTAGGCTGCTATTAGCGCCGTTGTATTACATGGCTGTCTGTTCTGTTAGTAGTTAAGATTTCAATTGCATAACATGTAAATGTACAGCGCAGTGCGTTTGTCAGGCGCTTAATAAAGAAAAGATTATTATTATTATCACTACCTTGGTTCGGGAGCGCCTCTGAATCTCTGAGTGGCGCTATGTAACAGTTCAATTAAAATTACAATATGTAGCCCGTATTGGAATATTGTCACATTACTTGTAGGCTATTTGATAGTAATATTGACGATGTAGGCCTAAATATGAATGAGTGTAGGGGTAACGGTGTCATAACCTGGCTTTATTTTGTGACAGCCCGGGACACGGGATGACGGCTCCGTTTACATGAACGATATCATTCGAAGCATCCCAGCAACAGTACAAGAAGAGGACGAATATGCCAACACCGACGTTCAAGACGACGAACTTTACGTTAACACTGAAGGCCTAACTAGTCCATCCAACCAGAGAATGGCAGACACGGCCAGAAACACGAGGCCCACCCAAGTCCCAGGTAGCAGCATTAGTCCATCCAACCAGAGAATGGCAGATGCCCCCACAAACTCCAAACCGACCAAAGTCCCAGGTGGCAGCAAGCCACCACGACCCAGGCCAAAGCCGCAAACACCCGCGAAGCCCAATTCCGCTACGAAAACCAAAGCCCAGTTAGTGACACCAGAAGACCCTAGAGGATCGATGTACCCACCTGAAGTTCCCGAAGATATCTACACTAACGAACAAGAAGCTGAAGATGAAGACGACGAAGATTACGTCAACACTGACGGTTACCAACAGGGAAAACGATAGACGCATTATTTTACGGAATAACGTCAGCCATCTTTCTTTTCCGTCTGATTTCATGCGAATTGCGCATGCGCTCGTCAGCCCTTATGGTATTTCTATCGCGCTATTTCTTCTGTCTGTCAGTAAGTGGCTGACCGTTGCCTTGTATAATGGGATATGCAGAGTTTATGCTTACGGCCGTGGAGTGTGCACTTTGACTTTGAAGGGCGCTGTTGATCTGTCATACAACCATAAGGAAAGGCTTTTCCGATGTATTGGTTTGATGTTCGCGTGTTGCTTGTATTATAGAGGCCTAGCTGTCTAGACCTATTGTTAAGAGGAGCAATAGGTCTATGTTTAACTCATCTTGCCTTAAGCGGAGAAGTCTCTTAGTAGGGCCTAAACTGAAACCTTAAGACCAGAAAGTTTACCTGCAAGAATCCGGTTTCGATTCGCGCTGTACGCAGACATTTGTTTTGGAAACTTCTCTCTTATTGTATCGTCAAAGATCTTGGAGTATTAGACTGAGCTTTCGTATCGTACTCGTAATCACAAACTCTGAATTTTTAAAGCGCTACTCAAAGCGGAGCGTGAACACGAGCGCTGCGTCAAATCAGAGGTGTTCTTCGGAGACACCAAATCCAATCTGTATCTCGACTATTAAAAAAAGTATGCAACGATTAATAATAGGCCTAACTGGAGCTAATATTCCTCGCCGGACTAACATTGGAGGCGATGAAACTATAGCCGTTCAAGCTATTTCCTTTTCTCAAACACTATTTCGAACAAGGCCTCTCTGATCATTTGACAACAACTCGTAATATGACGATAATGTTGTCGTTGTAATTACTGCTGTTGATGACGATGTCGACAATAATGATGATGGTGCCAGCAACGAGAACAACGACAATTATCATTTCTAGTGGTATGGTTTAACGTTATGGTAATGGAAGATACCGTACCATACAATAGGGTTTAACGTTATGGTAATGGAAGATACCGTACCATACAATAGTTGCGTCAATTGCGTTTGGGAGCTGGTATGATTGTTGCAACTGCTCGACAACTTTCGATATGTAGAGTCCGGTGTGAACGCAGTAGTAGCTATTTACTACTAGAGATAGTGTCTATGCAATACAGTGCAGATGTATTTTGAAGTGGGCAAACATTAAGGCCACAGCTGTATTTTGATGAGACCCTTCTTTCGGAAGTTCACGTTAAGCCGGGCAATCATAAGGGGCCATAGGCTTAAGTATCGTCGTGACAACGTTGTGGGAATACCCTACGATAATTCGCTTTCAGTTTACATGCGATTTGATTGTTCAGCTAAAGTTGCCAAACTGCACGTACCCATCGGTGATTTTTGCAGCGCCTTTGTTGGGTTCCTAAACAGTTTACATACATACATACATACATACATACATACATACATACATACATACATACATACATACATACATACATACGTACAGTACGTACATACACGTACGTACGTACGTACATACATACATACATACATACATACATACATACATACATACATACATACATACATACATACATACATACATACATACATACACACACATACATAGGCCTACACACATACATACATGAATGCATACATACATACATACATACATACATACATACATACATACATACATACATACATACATACATACATACATACATACATACATACATACATACATACATACATACATACATACATACATACATACATAAATACATACATACATACATACATACATACATACATACATACATACATACATACATACATAAGGTCCCTACACAGTAACTGCCTCGACCGAGGTTCGAACCCGTACTCTCCGCGCTCTTACCAACCGACCACTGTGCCACATAAACACATAATGCATGAATACATACATGCATAATTATATATATATATATATATATACATATATATATATATATATATACATGCATACGCCGATGATGATGTAAGCAAACCTTGGCCGGTTCTCATCAAGGGAGAACGTTTTCGAAACTGACCTAAGTTTGTCTTCGCTTAGTTAGCCATTGGTTAACAGTTTCGTTTTCCTGATTATCTAATTAACTGTAATTATCTCAGAAGCAATTAACTAGAACTGACTAATTTCAGCTATTTACCAATTAACTATAATTATTAACAACCATTTAACCATCATCTGCTGTGTAGGCCTAGTACTGTCACGAATATTGATTATTCTACGGAAATTATGTTTAATTAAGATTAGGCGTTTATTTATGATTACGTATTTCGCGTTGTTGCTGGATGCTATCATAATCGGTCTCAAAGTCAATAATAGACAATTAATGGAAATTCCGAGCTTTTGCAGAAATTTCTTCCACAGCTTTTCTGAAACTCACGATAAGGATGAATAGAACCCAAGCTGTATGCATGGCCACGATGTAAAACCATACGTACACGAGGCCGCGCGCACTTTGCGACAAGATGGTTTATTGCTTTCCTGAAATTGCCATCCGAACAGTTTTGGTCCATTTCGGACCAAGACTGACTGTAATGCTTTGCCCCTTCACAAGCTTATGTTAGCAACGATGCCTTGAATGATATCTATTCATAATACCTGAATGTCTATATAAAAATAGCGAGAATTTCTATGGCGCTATAACACAGCACTTGCCGTTACAAGGGCGCCTTATGATATCAACCAGCTCATTATACCTTCTCATGATACCTTCTTGTAAATTATACCCACCTGTTCGATATACCTGCTCGTATATGATATGCAATGAATTGAATTTTGCAGTAGTAGAAAGATTGTTCATCTGTTCAGCATACCTGCTTGTAACTACTGCCTGTAGTCGACTTGTAAATGATGCCCTCTTGTAAGTCGATGATCGTTGTCGATGATATTTGCCTGTAAATAGTTGACTATGTAATATGTAGTGTAATATATAGTATTTCATCATCATCATCATCATCATCATCATCATCATCAGGATCCATGGGCCGAAGGCCCGTAGGTGTCCAACGCTTGCATCAGATCCATGGGCCGAGGCCTGTTAGGAGTCCAATGCTTGCATTGGATTTCATACGTATTTTTTCTTTACGAACGGAGTATCTGCACCCATCCGTTCGACCTTCGCACTTCTCCCTTAAAGAGAGTTCCAGGCTTAGGACTGGCTCTGATATCCACTATCTTGTGGTTTCAGAGGCGGCGATGCCGCCCACGTTTGCCAGCTTTTCAGGGTTCCTGCTGAGCCTGTCCACCTCGCGTAGCGCCCTAGGTGGTACTTCAGCCAAGACCTTCACCACTGATGGCATAGCCTCAGCAGGCACTCCCCTACTTACTGTTGCCACCCCCTCACCACGTTGAGGTGTGAGTCGGACTTTGGGAGGGGGCTTTAGTATTTAGTATAATATTATTTTATCTGAGTGAGCAGTCTTTCTCTTCGTCTTGTCTTTGTCCCCACAGAGACCGCCAATGTTATTTATATTTTGTGGCAAAGCAAATCCTTTACGCGAAACGGCTGCAATGAATTGAATTTTGCAGTAGTAGAAAGATTGTTCTGTAAATACATTGCAGTCAGTATTAGCCTAATGCATTTAGATTGCCACGATAAAAATCCTGTTTATCATCATAATTATTCTGTTTTCGAATGGTTCAGTATTTGCAGCGACTGTAAAATATTCTGGTTTTGTTGCTATGTAATATGTTTATAGTTAATGATCTAAAATTGTGTAATGTCTAACTAATTAAGAAGTCTAGGCCTAATGCTTGCTACAGATACTCTTACAGAAGGTTGTTTATACAGTTGACATAAATAATAATTATTTTCATACGTACTTGAATTTTTTGTACAATTTCAAACAGATTTGTGGCAAGCTTGTTACGCGAATGACATAATACGTTGTTCAAATTAAAGTCCAAAGCGAACACTTAGCAGACAAATCAAGTCCTTAGACAGATTCAAATTTAAAAACTATTAAATATTTCTAAACCAAGTCCACAGTTCAAATGGAAATCTAAAATCTGCAAAATTAGAATAAAAATTTAATTAATAAGCTAACAGGAGTCTGAAATTTGCGATTTGATCCAACACCCACATTCCAGATTCCAAATTCCCAAGTCCAAAGTTCACAATACGAAGACTAAGATAAGAAATTCAGAGTGGAAAACGCCAACATCCTAGGAGAGAGAGACAGACAAACAGACAGACAGAGTCACAGAGACAGAGAGACTCATAGCAGAGCAGTCTAGTCTGATTAAGTAGGCTATGTAGGCTATACCAATATTTGTATAAGACTAATTTTTCAACCGACATCTAAGCAGACTAAACAGACATTCGATCCCTTCAGTTTTGTTAGACTTGACTCTGTGGATATCACTGACATATCCTCATGTTCAGCCAACATAATTATCACTTATAATTAATCATTGACAAACATGATCTGTTAGCCAAGCACATCTCGCAGCGCTTTCTGTATTCGACACAGCAGATTCCGCGTGACAAGTAAAGGAGAAACACAATCATGATACCAGGAACTATTAGCCATGCTAGTAGGCAGAGCTTCTCATTTGAAGGCGATTTGAAAACCGATCGCGCTGGATTGAGTATACCAATGCGCCGTCGACCTCGGGACCTTTTGTGTACAGCATATTTTGTGTATCGTATAACGTAGGCCTATAGCTGCATTATGGTTGTCCATTAACTGCTAGAGTACACGCAACAGTTATTAACCGTCGATCAGCCTCCTCTGCTTGTCGTCGTCGATGCAATGTTGTATCGATCATAGCCTGAACTTTCACAAGTAATGTAAATTATAAGTTAGGTAAATCAAATAATGGTCTAGCTCCAGGTTCTTCTTAGAGTCTAAATCATCGAGCGCGATCGATTTACCGATCGACCAGAGCTTTGCTGGGCGATCGACCAAGGAGATCGATCGATCGATTGCCTCGAATGCTCTGCTACAACTACAAGGGTCAAATCTTCGCTGTTGGGGTCCTGCTCGCCCCCGGTTGTTCCATCTTTGTAGTTGCTGCATTCTCCGCTGGTAAGTGGTAACAACAATAAGTCCAAAACCCAAATTCTAAGATCCGAGAATTCAAAGTCTGAACAAACCCCTAACATTGCGACAAGAAATCAACTCCGGTGTGACTCGGTTGGTTGGGATCAGACTATCGGAGAATCGAATTTAGCTTTACATTTGGTGCAGAGGAAGAGAAACGAAAGTAACATTTGGCTCGTCAGTTACAAAACCGCCGAGGAAATTAGACGATTTCAGTTTCCATATCGCCGATGTAGGCCTACCTTTGCATACAAGTTTATACGGTATTAATGGACGGGTGACCGACAGACAGACGGACAGACGGACAGAGAGACAGATAAACGGACAGATGGACAGATAGAGACAGACAGACAGAACGACAGAAAGACACACAAAGACAGACACATACATACCGACACAGACATATGGACACACAAACAGACAGACACATAAACAGACAGACACATAGACATAGACACACGCAGACAGACACTAACACACAGACACACAGACGTAGATTGCTCTATCTGAGAGACAAATTAGGTTGGATTACGATGAAGACTTATTAGCAAAGACGAAAGTCACGAAAGATTAAGATCTTCAAAATATTTCTCGTTACATGATCGATATCATATTATATACTCTGGCCAAGAGATCGCAAACGATAGCAATCAGATAACAATCACCACAGAACATCATTACAGATTCATACGCACACGATTGTCTCACGGGAGCAATGCTCACGACAGAGGACGTCACGTTCGTTCATTGTGTTCTCGAATGACACCAAGAATAAAATTACTTCCAGATCACTAAGAATAAAATTACTTCCAGATGGTGAAACTTTAGCCTGTGATCTTTACGCAGTTGTTCACTAAAGAATTGCAGTAACTGTAAATTCTACTCGGATTCTGAAATGGCGATACTTTAGTTTCTGCTTTCAATGTCTTTATTCACGAAAGACAACACTTGATTAATTAATTATCGGCGCAACATTTAAGTAGCTGTATTCAAGAAAGTTTAAGATCTTCGCCACCACCCGTACTCTGGTAGTGCCCGTCCTAAGCCTGAAGAATGGAGGAGGGCGACGTTAATCACCTTTATAAATATGACACAACGTCCTTAAACAGCAACTAACCAACAGCATGCCACTGCCCGTACTTTTGTAGTGCCAGTCCCAAGCCTAGAGAAAGCAGGAGGGTGAGGTCGACGGCCTATGATGCCATAAGATGTCATTAAACACAGGAAACCAGTCCAAAATGGTGACATAGTAGCCTATACAGCCAGACTGGACAAATGAATATTGGACCACACAGTTTAGCTTGTACTGTCTCTGTACAGTGTTTTTTGTGCGCCAGTTATCTTTGGTAGGGTCGTATGTTGCTGTTTAACGACGCTATTTCATAAGAATAGACGATTAGCGTCGCCCTCCTCCTTTCTCCAGGCCTGGGACTGGCACTACCATAGTAGGCCTACGGGCAGTGACGGAGTTGATCATAGGCTATTTGACACGGCTGCGTCCTTAAATAAACGTTATTGTCAACTAGATGCTTGCCCGTCCTAAGACGGTCGAAAAGAAATTGAAAAATCAACCCGCGGGCCTCGTGTTGGGCAGCATGGCAATAGACTATCGCCGAAATTTGAATCTACGAGACGGTTTAAAAACAGCACAGCGCCACCTACTGAAATGAAACGAGTCCAGCTTATTACGACTTTCATAGCATAGACCTATAGGCTTTTAGCAGCGCCACCTTACGAAACGAGTCTATAGCGTGACAAAAATGTTCACTTCAGGACTTCACATGACATTGCTCTTCTATTGTATTACAGATTAGGAAGTGCGCTGTGCACTTGAAACTCAGATCCTGTATTGAAGGCGTATCGCATCCAGGGCCAACACGTAGCTCACGATGTATGTGTCATCATAATCGTTTTTGAACCCGCTGTGCAGTGCAGTGCTTTGACCCGTAGTTGATACATTTCATTGTATTATTATCTAGGACTAAACTCATTGTCATTCGTGGAATATCGCAGCGCATTGCAAAGAATGCCATGCATCCAGTTATTCACAGATCATTGATAAACCAAATATGCATGCAATAACTATAGCTATTGTACGATTTATTGCATGTATATGTAGATGGAGTATTATGTCTATATATATATACATTTATACTTATCTATTTATTAATGTTTTAATTTATATATATTTATTCATTTATATATATATATATTTTATTTGTTTTTTTAAATTTTTTAATTTATATATATTCATTTATATTAAGATTTATTTATTCATGTATATTATATATAAGGACTTATATAAATTATATATTATATATTACCAATATATATTATATATTTATACATACATATTACAATTATTACATACACATATAATTATGGCCATTTTATATAGCACACTGCTAGAACGTACATGGGTGCTATAACGTCACAACAGTATATAAATATTAAATGTTGTATATTTTAGATAAATATATGTAAATTTGATAATTATAAGTGCTTGTTTAAGTGCTAAGTGCTAATTTATCTACATTATTATCATTAATTTTATTATGTAATTAATCATCGAGCTTGACACTTTTAAAGCTCTCAAAGACAAACATAATTACTTGATTTGCGATAATTATGTTTTTAATTAAATTCATATTACATAATATCAGTTACATGTGAAGAGATCCACAAAGAAAACGATTGTAAGACTTCAATAAATAAACCCCCATTGTTCGAACAGTCCGCAACCTTTGCAGGTACAGAGTCCGATGCCTACTAATGTCTAGCAACAAAATACATGTTTAAATATAATCAGACAGAGATTGCCAAAACATGCAGCACGGTCATTGATTATCTACACGTTCAACTTTCCATACTTTCATTCAAACACATTCAATTTATATAGCACCCATTTAGTATTCTCTTAGTAAACTCGCAGTGAGTTAACGGCGTGAACAAACTTAACTAATGAAGCATTGTAAGTAACTGGAGATAATCATGGTAGCATAATTAACTCAAGGTATAGTAGGTAACTCAAGATATCGCAAGTAACTAACTGTATGGTAGCTAACTCAAGACATGGTGACTTAAAAGTATGGTAAATAATTTAACGTATGGTAAACAAGTTACCCATTGTGGGGTAAGTAACTTAAAATTAGGTACACACCCCTTGTAACCACTCACATTAATGGTCATTGTAGCCACGGGCAGGGGCAAGGTGACTGGCTTCCCCTGAGACACTGGGGCTCTTCGACTCTGAAGATATACGCTCGTTGGACTGATTGTGCTCCCCAACCCAGAGAAGTCTGTTAGTCAGAGACAACCTGTCCAGAGATATAGAGTGTGATGAACAAAATATGGTTGCCAAGAGACGAGGAAGAGAGAATTTAGATAAGAAGACAGAAGACGATAGGAGAGAAGAACAGAGGAGTCAGTTGTTGGGTAGTGTCTATGTGGAGAGAAATGGAAAGACGGTGGACTCGATGTATAGGCTAATAAGTCAACCATCCATTTAAATATAGACACGGAGAGTGTAATATCAAATGCACAAGAAAGTTGAGACTCTTCCTATTTACGATGCCAAGAATTTTACACATAATTGTTCAGCTAGACTTCCTTCAAACTCGTTCTGATATGGACTTGCAAGCCATCGACTCGGTCATGTTCCGTGTACAAGGATCAGTGATCCACCGTAAAAGTCGACCTCCGATACGAAAACGCCCGAACAGCAACGAAGTTTCTCAAAATAACATCCAAGAAACATCTTCGTTTCTTACAGCTGTACCACAAACTTCAACAATCTATTTCTAAATGCTGCCAGAGGCCGAAGACCGAAAATTACCCCCTATTAACAACATGCAGATGGCGCTGCTCAGACACACATCTTCCAGATGCACCTCTTTGATATGTACTCCATGGCTTTCCGGAGTTGCGATGCATGGCTCGTATTATCGACGCCAATCTTGCACGATTTCTTTCAAATACCTCAAAATACCTTCAAATACCAGATACAGAAGGCGTGCTCGAAGTGCTACCTTGGCAGTGGTACGTAGGTGCCCTTTGGAACTTCCCCTGGAAGAGCTTTCTTGATGTTTATCGGGATTTCGCCTCTGGCCATTTGCGACATCTTTGCCCAAACAGCCTGGATGCGGTCGAGGTCATGGAGGTGGGAGAAAATGTACAGATACCACGATGGACCGGTGAACAGTTCTTCCAATCGGTCACCGTTCAGTACGTAAGTGGAGAGGAACTGTTTGTGGGTGATATTGCCCGCCTTGAGCGGCAGAAGTCCCGTTATGTAGAAGTCATCGACCCAGAAGAAGGGAACGTGGTAGGAGACTTTATAGAGCTTCTCTGCCACATCCGTTGAAAGGACGAATGCGCTTCCTGAACAGTACGTTGGGTAGTACTCCTCCTTCCATTCCTCTTTCGTTACCTGTGGAAGAAGGAAAGACAAGACCATTATTACTCCTGTCCGGCTCCGGTAATGTGTTGGTTAGAGTGCTCGCCTTGTAGCGCGGGGAATAAGGATTTGAGCTTCATACTCTGAAAAGGCTAGGCTAGACTGTGTAGGGTCCTTGAGCAAGACCTTTACTCACAACTGCTCAGAGTTAATTGATGCTTGGTCATTAGGTTGTGGCTTTAAGAAATCCGTAACGATGATGATGAAGAAGATGATGATGATGATACTGAGAATAAGAATAACGACAATGATGATACTAACATTAATAGTAATAGCCTAATAGTATTAGTAATAACTTAATAGTAGACTAGTAATTGACCCTAGTAGTAATAAGTAAGAGTAGCCTAACAAAAATAATTTCGACGAAGGTAAGGCGATGGCATCCATAAAGTAAGGTAGGAAACGATTCGAAAAGGAAGGACATGAGAGTTGTGTATCCTTCAAGGACACTGCACGGGAGCTCCAAGATGTGTGAACGGATCGGAAGCTATATATGCAAAGGTCATGAAATGAGACTGGTGAGGTAGGCCTAATTGGATTGAACGTCGTTTTGGAAGAATTCAGGGAATCGTCGATGTGATGAGATGTAACGTAGTCGACAATGTTTTCATTCTGGTTTAATAAGATGAAGTGGATTAACCTATTAACCTTAACAGCACCTCTGCCTCCTCTCTCTCTCTCTCTCTCTCTCTCTATATATACATATATATATTCGTTTATTTGAAAAAGAGACAAATCTGGGTGGCACACCGCACCCAGTTACATGTCGAAGCATAAACCAGACAACACCAGACTGGTGTCTCTAGGCTCTAGCAACCGGACTCGGATCTCAACTGACCATCCCTACTTTCCCTACCATTCATCTCCAACATCTCTAATGGTCTAATCCGATCCCCTGCCATTTCTGTACAACGCCTGTCACCCAATCATGCATTCAATTTCTGTTCACGGTCAACAACTCAATATCCCCGTCATATCTCTAACCTATCGATTGATCTATCGGTTGATCTATCGGTTGATCTATTGGCTTGCCATCTGGCTTCTTCTTCAATGCATTTTGATAACATCGCTATAGAAGCCAAAATACTATTCTAGATTAGATCAGATTAGATTAGATTAGACCAGCACCCCTCACCCACCCTTCTCTTTCAGTTCTGTCCAGTGTCTCCAACTCCACTTTTCTGTCCGAAGTCTTTCACCCAACCTTCTCCACCGTTTCTGTCCACAGTCTCCAAATCCACTGACCTGTCATATCGATCCAGCATACCTCACCAACCCACCCTTCTCCCCATTAACTTCTGCCCTGCATCCCAACCTACCCAACTTCCCTAGCCTCCGTCTTACCTTCCACTTTCCGGTTCGCATGACAGGCATTCCGTACCAGACGGCACACATGAGTATTCCGTGTGTGAAGTCCGGACCTCTCGTCTCCATCCTCTTCAGATGCCGCATCAGACTGTACATGTTAACGAAGATGTCATCATCCGTCTTCAACACATAGATTGCCTGTCGACAGTTGTACGAGATCCACTTGAGGGCACTGACGCCCTTGTGCGTCAGGTTGTGGTAGGTGTCGAGGAAGTCCTCCTGAACGAGGTCCTGGTACTGTTCCTCCTCGAAGTACAACGCCTTCTGTGCGCTGGTGGTGTTCAGCTCGTTCCCGAGGTTCGAGACACCCATGAAGAACACGACCCTAATAGGATCGTTGTACTGCAACATGTTACCCCAGGTCTGTCGGATGACGGTCCGTCGCTTGTAATGGTCGGGGGCCGTATGGACGTAGACGAGCAAGAACACCGAGTCCGTGCCGCAGACTTTCGGTGAGTTGATCACATACTTAAACGGGTGTGGTTTGGCCACTTTGCCGGATATTGGCTCCTCCTTCAACTGCTTAACTATCTCACCCACGTGACTCATGTTCGCCTTGAGTAGCGTGTGGTTCTTCTCAACGCGATTCATGTCCCAGGTTTTGTTCACACCCCTACCCCCGACGACCAACGACGAATTACTAGAGTTCCTCCGTCGACTAGGCTGGCCCAGCACATCCGCCAGTCGCCTTGTGGCACTCGATGACGTGCGCTTGTCAGGCGTCGTCCGCTCGGCAGCTGACTGTTGGTTGAACTCTGGGTCAACGTCACCGGAAGAGAGAAGGGCGTCGCTGGATACGATGTAGACCATGTTGCGGACCATGACGAAGGCAACCACTGTGAGAAGGAAGAGTAGACCGAGGCGTTTCTCAACGGCCTTCATTCTGAGGCCACTCCGGATTCTCTCTGGCTTAGACTAAACAGCCACTCCGGATTCTCTCGAAGTTCCACTGGCTTAGACCAATGCACGATTAACTGGATTCATGTGTATCTTTCGTTTCCAATTCTTCAAAGTCCAGGACCTCAACGAAACTCAGCAGGCATGGACGGTATACTCGTCCAGATGGTTCACGTAACAGGCGGTCTACAAATAGCCACTCATAAGGTACCTTACATGTCAAAACATACACACTTATATACCGTCTCAGTGGCCTCCCAACAACCTGTTGTTAGATCATAAACATTGTCTGCAGGCGTAGTCAAGCCGGTGATAAAATCGGTCAAACGAAGACTACAACACAAGTAGAGAGCTAAGCTATGAACTTTGCCTTCTTTCGAATTCAGTCAATTGGCCAATCAACTGGTTCATGACGCACCTCTTGAAACGTGCATTTCTCTCCGAGGCCAGGCTTAGACAAACAATTGACAGATAAAGTTGAATAGATTTAAATTAAGCGTGAATGCATGCATACACTCATACACCTACACATATACCTACACACAGCACATATAGTAGGCCCCTACTTCCTCGTGACCATGAACTAATGATCGGATTCTCAAGTCGTTAGCGTCAGAACAGGCCTGCAAATCTGACATTGCGCAGAAGATATGTAATTACTTACTTACTTAATTAATAAATTAACTCGCTCCTTCGTTCGTTCGTTCATTAAGTCATTTTCATTCGTTCAAGTCGTTCTTTCGTTCGTTCATTTGTTCGTTCATTCGTCAGAGAATTTTATCCAGAGCACATCAAGATCGTTAGGCCCATCCTGATCTTCGTAATATTGCGAAAGCCAACATTAAAGGGCCTAACATCAACCTTACGCCTACATGTTCCAGCATTGCGATCAACCTTCAAGTGCAAAAAGTTAATGCTACATTGTCAAGTCCCCTTAAATATATGATGCAAATGTAAAATGTAGGCCTACACGTTTTTATATGACCATGTGGCTTCAACCCTGCTTGTCTTTCAATTGATGGGTGAAATTCCTCACCACAGCTGTTCGTCTGAATGGGTGCCACGCCATTTAAGATCCCCATTTACGGACCGTGTTACAGCGAGATTTAAATCTCTTATATAAGCCACCATCGGCGTATTAGCTTAGTTTATATTCTGTTTAACGACGCTGTCAAACAAGAGGAAAATGGATCGTGAACTGGACAGTAACTAAATTAATAATATAACAGAACAGAGGGAGGGAGGGAGGAAGGGAGAGGGAGGGAGGGACAAGACTTATGTTGATCATAGCACGTGAAGACGCATCTCTTGACATTTTCAAATAGTTTTTAACCGTCTTAAGACGGGCAAACATCTAGTATCTAAATAGTAGTAGTTTCAGTTTAACGACACTGTGTGACAACAAAGATCATTAGCGTCGCCCTCCCGATTCAAACAGGTTTGGGACAGGCACTGCCAGAGTACGAGCAGTGGCGGAGTTAAATATCTAAGAAAAGGAGGCATACGAATATCAAGGATAAAGAAGCATTGGAATATATCAGAACGCGAGGCATAGGCCTATATAGTGTCTGGAATATCCTATAAAAGGTGTCGAACTGGAACCTTACAATATAATAATGTTAGCGACATCTTGTGCTACCAGAGCCGACGACTCAGGTTTTAATGAGTCATTCTTAATCTATAACGAGGCGTTTCCTTTTTGCTAGTGATTGAAGGGAAGTAAAGTACACGTTTTTGTTTAGGGCCTGGCGACAGTATGAAGTTTCGACCCTGCTCAGTTTTCAGTGAACTGATCTTTGATGAGATCCTTCACCACCGCTGCCCCCCGTTTGAATGGGTGCCACTGTGCCATACCATTTAAGGTCTCCGTGTAGAAGATCCTGAGTGGACGAGTGGGTTTGCAGCCCGCTCGCCACGCCGGCGGCCCGGGTTCGATTCCCGTTCGGTCGGTTTATCAGAGATTAATTTCTCGGATCTTTACTGCGGGTGGCTCGGTCGCAATATAAACGTGGAGTAGGCTACGAGGTTGCACTCTGCCTCCGACACTAATCATCTTCGATATGAAACAGTGTCGTTAAGCCCAAGTACAACAAGGGGCTCACCACAACAGATGCCTACGGACCATGGTAGTTTAAGATTTAAATCTTCGAAATAAGCCACCATGGGAAGGCGAACTGCATGCACTCTCATACAGAGGGACATGGGACTTTACTCTTGCCAATGTAGCCTAGCTACTGTAGCTTACTTACCCGAAAATCGGTCTCCCACTTAATAATCGATTTAAGCACCAAACAGAGAAACCGTGAATTCGTAAAGCAACTGATCCAACCGCCGACGTTTTTACAACGAAACAGAAGAAGATTTCAAGGCGAACGATTCTCACCGAAGACTTTGACCAACCGTGTATTCCTATGGACGTTTCTCTCTGCGCCCTAGGCTGCTATTCTTCTTCCATTTAGCCATGTACAGCGAGTGTACACAGGCCCATCCCGTGTACACACCACACAGCCTACGTCACAAGATATACCATGCAGGGATATTGGCTGACTCGGTTCAAAGTTCGCTTTATTCCGACTATAGTCTCACGCCCAAAACCTCAGCCCAAATACGTCAACACCTACCGACTTTCCATTGTAAAGATCGTCCGTAACGCCTGGCTGACTTGCCATGCAGCAGCCAAAGAATTGGTTGGCCGTCGCGAGCCTCTTGCGGTATAGGCCTACGTCGTCTATTATGTGGCACTGTCGCCCTGGTTACGCATAAGTGATCGCAGCCGATAGGCATATTGGCACGTGATGGTGTCACGTGGCTTGGAGCAATGCCCACATGTCCAAGGACGTTCAACCGAGGCGCAGTTAAGAACTGGAATGGGACCAGGCTTTGGGAAGGATACATACATCGTAATCTCGAGATTTATATAGCGCCCAATCAGTCTAAATCGGTGGACATGGTAGCCTATTGGTTGAGCGCTTGCCATGTAACGTGGAGAGTACGGGTTCGATCCTCCTCCTCTGAGACGGTTACTGTGTAGGACCTTGAGCAAGTCCTTTACTCACAATTACACAGCCCCATCGATTGATGCTTGATCATGAGATAGTGGTGCTTAATGAATGCGTAGTTATAATAACCAGCGTCGCTTAGTCGAGGCAAAATAGATAGGCAGCTAAGATAAGCATCGGTCCCAGGTCAAGATTGACATGTTTAGCTCTTGTGAGCTTCTTAAAAGCCGCCTACATGTCTGTGCCAGGTATACGCATGCAATATGTGTGTTTACATACGTATAGGCCTACATTATACGTTCACAAATAAACATAATAATACGTAAACAAACACACATAATGTATGTATGGAAGGCATGAGCCTGTTAACTGCACTCCGATCTTGTTTCGATTGGACAATGGTCATTGCAATCATCTAACCAGTGGGTAGCTAATAATAAGAAGAATGTGCAGCATGAGGGAACATGTGTATGGGAGTTGACAGCTGTTTATGCAGACATCGCTATGCAAAGGCAGGCCGTGTATGATAATAATAATAATAATATCTTTTCTTTATTGAAGAGCCTGACAAACGCACTGCGCTGTATATTTACATGTCATGCAATTAAACAACCTTTAATACTAACAGAACAGACAGCCTGCAATACACGGCGCTAATAGCAGCCTACAAAGCATATCCGCCCTACGGTACTCGAACTCGGTACCTCTCGCTCTCTACGCCAGATGTTATTCAATGCGCCATCGGGCCCCCAACAGGTCTATAGAGTATGGTATAGAGTATGGTAGTTCTTGCGGCAGATAGAGAAGAGGGAGCAGACAGAACAGACGGAGAGATAGAGGCGCAGAGATAGATCCAGCGCGTTGGCCACACGGCTAACATGCGGCTTATGTCCAGTTTGTCAACGGAACCTAGCGTGTAACGTCAGCTCCGTCTGAAAAATACGAACGACAACATGTTCTCTTTTTGTCCGTTCCCCTCTCTCTCTCTCGTATACATACGTACACGCATGCATACACTCATACACACATGTGTTACATGTATGCATAATTCAATCAATATTTTTTATCAATCAATATTTTTTATTGCAACCGGTAACAATAACTCAAAAGAATACATTTGTGACAATCAGTAACAACGTAATTATTGTAATAAGAACGGTAGTGACACACACAGAGGAGTAGCTAACGGGAGCAATGGGTGGCTCCTAAGGGATTGACATCCCGCTAGTTGGAGACACCCAAGTACGTCCAATAACATAGGTTCCGTAGATGGCATAGACAGAAGTTTCCCCATTCATAATAAAGGAAACAAGGCAGTAAATTAGGTAGTTTAACTAAACTTATCTAATATAGCTTAACTAAATAGCTCGAGGATCAGTGCGTCGTGCGAACAGGCGTCGGTTGAATTGCACAAATATTTAATACATGATATAGTTTTTCATAATTGCAATTGTTATTCCTCTACGAGAAAACAACGTAGCCTTTTTTGAATTCATGTCGAGTCTTGGATAAGCGAATTTCTAATGGAATGGAGTTCCAGAGTAATGGTCCGATAGCTCTAATGCTAAATTCTCTTGTGTTAGTCCTTGCTTTTGCTGGACGATATGATGAAGCCCTCCTCGTGAAGTGACCATGAATCTGGGATCCGAGAGTGATACCCTGCAAATGAAGCGGGTAATAGCTTGTGTTCGAATCGATAAATAAATTCTCCTATTTGCAAATTTCGACTCTTTCATTCAGTTTTGCTCTCACAAGCAGTGTTTTCATTCACTCGTTTCCTCAGTCTTTGTTTATACGCCTATACCTCTGCATTATGCTTTCTGTTGCTTCTTCTACTTATTCTCATGCTCTGAGTTGCGTCTTTTCACCTTTTGCACCAGTCGAGTGTTTGTCTTGCATTTAATTGCATACATACCAAAATACCAACATACTTTGCCAATTGCATACATACATACATACATACATACATACATACATACATACATACATACATACATACATACATACATACATACATACATACATACATACATACATACATACATACATACATACATACATACATACATACATACATACATACATACATACATACATACATACATACATACATACAAACATACATACATACATACATACATACATACATACATAAGTCTTTATACTACGTTACAATACATTTCCTATAATCAATTCATCATAAATCAACTTACGCTAGCCTGGCCCTTAAGTAAGAAAACTGAAATAGGAACCAGCATGGTAATCAGATAATACAGGACACTATCTTGAAAATATAAAGAGAATGAATGACGATCGAAGTGCGGCTGCCAATCTTTGCCATGCAGTCAACCAAATGCATGGTTTGACTGCACGCCCAGAGACCACCACGAGGAGGTGTTGGCAAAGGTCTCCGTAGTCCATTCAATGCAGCTCTCAGGCAGAAGAATTTCATCCCCAATTTGGCATCACCCACAAAATGTCCAATTTGAGAAATTTCTCAATTTCAGTAATTTGCTTTTGATTGGATGGAAATGCAAGACAAACACTCGCGCTGGTGCAAAAGGTGAAAAGACGCAACGCAGAGACATATGAGAATACGTAGAAGGAGCAACAGAAAGCATAATGCACAGGTATAGGCCTAGGCCTATAAATCAAAGACTGAGGAAATGAGTGAATGAATACACTGCTTGTGAGAATAAAATTGAATGAGAGAGTCAACAAAGAGCGAGAGAGCAGACAAGACGGCGATGTTGACAGAGTGAAACAGAGACTGAGAAAGAAAGACAGGGTTAGTGACAGAGTAACGGCAAGCAAGCGAGACGGACAAGACAGCGATGTTGACAACAGAAAAGGAAAAAGGCAGACAAAGAAAGAGACAGAGAGAAAAACAGACAGACAGACAGACATACAGACAGACAGACACACAGACAGACACACAGACAGACAGACAGACAGACAGAGACAGATACAGAGACAGAGACAGAGAGAGACACGACACACAGACAAAGACAGAGACACAGACAGAGACAGAGAGAGAGACAGAGAGACACAGAGAGACACAGAGAGAGACGGACAGACAGACAGACTGACAGACAGACTGACAGACAGACTGACAGATAGATGGATGGACAGATGATGCATGGATGGAGAGAGATGGATGGATGGATGAGACAGGCAGGCATGGCAGACAGACAGACAGACAGACAGACAGGCAGACAGACAGATATGACAGATAGATAGATAGATAGATAGATAGATAGATGATGGATGGCATGGATGGATGTAGATGGATGGAATCGAGATGGACAGACAGATAGGTAGACAGGACGACAGGCAGAGAGATTGATTGATAGTGCGATGACGAAAGGGTGAGTTAGATCGAAAAAGAGTGCAGACAGGTTGACAAAGTGAAGTCATTGACAGACAACCAAATGACAGGGAGACTAAGATAAAATAGCGTCTGAGAGCGAAAGAATAATGGTGACAGTAGTGACAGTACCTGTCACACTGCTAGATAGATTTAAAAGAAGCGACAGAGATTTAAAGTCTGTGCAGATTCACCTTTGCTTTTAACGTCTAATAACGTTTCATCAAAGGCCAGCTGAAAGAATACTAGGGGTCTATGTCAAAATGGAAAATAAAACTGCATGAGAGACTGCATTGAATGGAATACCCGAATGTGTTTCTTGCAATGCTAAGGCCCTACAGAGAAAATGTGATGCATTCGGCTCATCACATTTCTCAAGCAAGCAGTTGGAAGATAATTCTGTGTTAACACAGTTCTGTGTTAACACCCAACTATCTTCGAACTCCTTAAACCCCCCATTTCAGTCTGAATGCAACAGAATTAGCAGGTCTTGTTGTTCATAATGACAACATGTGCCTGTATGGAAAAGGAACAGCACTCACCCTTAAAGAGTTTGCAACAGATTGCTATACGGTGCACCATCCTCTACCTTGATGCATTTAAATGGTCATTATTCGTCTTATGAATTGTTGACATGTATAGACACAATTAGCAGAAACCAAGGAGGATCCACGGATATTAAACTTTACCTTCACCGCAATCGCCAAAAACGACCTAAAGTAAAGCAACAAGACATAAACAGAGACAAAGAGATCTGGAAAGACTGACTGTATACAAGGCCTCTGAGTAGTTATCTTGTAGGGGCGCTATATAAAGATAGATAGATAGATAGAAGACAGACAGACAGACAGACAGACAGACAGACAGACAGACAGACAGACAGACAGACAGACAGATAGATAGATAGACAGACAGATAGAAATAGAGAAAGACCGAGCGACAGAGAGAGATCTTAGAAAAGAAAAAAGATTTAGAGTAAAACTGAGAATAAGACAGTGAGACGGAAGGGAAAACGCAGACGATACACTGAATGCACGGAGGTAGTAAGTATTAAAGTCATGATCTAACCTAATCTGCCTCAATGAATTATGTAGCGCCGTTATAATTATTATAATTGCCAAAGACATCAATCGTCGGTCGCTTCAAGTCAAATCACCGTTAAATTACATTATGTAATGGAGACACCATGTAGGATGACGGATCCTATAGACCTGAGAAAGGAGAAGACAGGCGACGGTGGGAAACCAAGTTGAAAGAGATGAGTCTTAGGTTAAAACTTACTTAGTATACTTAGTCCTTTCCCTGCAGTAGATCGGCACATGGGACAACGCCGCATCTGCTCCACTGTCTCTGTCCATCGCCAGTTCCTTGACCTCGTCCGACGACATCTCCAGGAATCTCAAGTCTCGTCTTTGACGGTTTCCGGCTGGTTCAAGCAGTTCAAACAGTGATGCATAGAGTCGTAAAGCAAGAAAGAGAGTGAGACAACCGACACCAGCAGGGAGAGAAAGACATGGAGTAGGATAGACTGAAAGATAGAAAATAAGACGTAGTTTTAGACAGAGTGCTAGACCTAACATTAACAGAGACCTGGACAGACGGACTGTATACAAGGCCGAAAACAGACATAAATACATCCAGTTAATTAGTAGACTTAGACATACAAAGAGTAGATGTAGGTTCACCTGAACTAAAATGGATAGTGATGCTATTTTTGAGAAAGACAATACATAAAAGTGAACAAAGAGCTAGAAGGAAAAGGAAAAGGGATATAGGGACAGAGAAAGACCTGGAGGTTGACACTTGACAGAGACTAACAATAAAAACAGAGAATATCCTATAGAGTATGACAAATATCATAGACGGAAAAACAGGGATGCGAAGGTCAAAAGTAGGACACAGTGCTACACCAAAGTATAGATACAAGTAGGCCTACCTAAGAACTGAAAAAAATAACAAGGACAGCCAGACAGACATAATAATGACAAGAGAAAGAGATAAGACAGAGAGGCACACAGACAGACTGACCTAAGACAAGAGAAAGAGGAAAAACAGAGAGGCAGACAGATCTAAGGAGAGACAACAGCGTAAGGAGACCTAAGAAGAGGGAGAAAGAGAGAAAATTAATAGCAGACAGACTAAAGACAGGAGAAAACAAAATAACAAAGAGGTAGAAGGACAATAGCCAACATGAATCGTCCTGCGTCTCACCTACATTCCGCTACTTAGCATCTTCCAAATGACCTGACGATTTCATCAAGCGATTGGATTCGTCGGAAACCTTCATAAAAATTCAAACTAACCTAGCTGCTTCCACGACAGTCGGTCAACTGGATCGTCTTGGTCCGGAATTGTGATCCTTCGAAACGACGAGCTTCATCCTGCCATTGCTTGTCGGCATCAGAGGTCTCGATGAAAATATTGCTGCCGGGAACAACTCGAGGCAAACAGCTAGCTCACCATGTCAGATGTCAGAGTAGCGGTGTCAACGGCGGCGGTGGCAAGGCTTACGGTATACTTACTTGACAGTACAAGGACCAAACGGTAACAGAGTTGACAGGCTGCCATGAAACTTCCGGAGCTCTATGGCTTATGAAATTTACACTGACATTAAAACATTGATTAAGTCGATAAAACATTGTAAGGAATGCAAAATAGGTCAAAATCGCAGACCTATTTATGCATGCACACTTGACGTCACTGTCGTCTGGCTATCTTAGGCTCAAAGGGTAAGTTAGACCGTAAGATAGATGATAACTGTGGGAGAGCGACATCCAGAATGCAGAAGAAAAAGATCTTAAGTAAGTCAACAGATGGACGGAATGGAGATCGACCCATTTCCTTATGGTATCTCCGTTAAACTTAAGGCCACCCTTTCCGATACTTCAATTTCTCGGGGCCTCTATCCGATCAACTTAAGGCCACCCTTTTTTATGCTTCAGCTTCTTGAAGCCTTTCTCCGTTCAACTTAAGGCCACCCTTTCCTATACTGCTTTTGACTCTGTGGACCACTCCATTCTCTTGCAGCGCCTCTCTACTTCCTTTGGCTTGGTTGACCAGCCTCTAGAATGGCTTAGATCTTTTTTAACTGACCGCTCAAATTGTGTAGTCCTTGGTTCGTCCAGGTCTCTTTGGGTCCCTGCCCCTTTGGGTGTGCCCCAGGGTTCTGTCCTGGGCCCGCTGCTTTATCTTCTTTATACTGCTGATGTCTGCTCCTTGTTGACGTCTCAGGGGCTTCTACACCAACTATTTGCCGATGATGTGCAAGCCTACATCCACAGTCCACACCCATTCAGCCGATGCGGTGGCTACTGTGAGTCAGATGTGTTTGACTATGGATGTCCTCTCTTCTTGGATGGCCTCCAATCGGCTACTCTTAAATCCCTCTAAAACACAGTTCATTTGGCTGGGTAGCCGTAGACAACTGCAGGGTATCGACTTTCCTCAACTTACCCTGCTCTTTCCTCACATAACCTTTTCCCTCACAGTTCGTGATCTGGGACTTTCTCTTGACTCCGAGCTTACTTTATCTCAACATATGAACTCAATTGCACGGAGTTGTTATTATCAGTTTCGTCAGCTTCGTGTGGTCTCTCGCTCTCTCTCTCATGATGCAGTTGTGGTCCTTGTTCATGCCTTTGTTACTAGTCGAATTGACCACTGTTCCTCACTACTTGCTGGCCTTCCCCTTGGTGTTTTGGGGCGACTAGATCGAGTTCTACGCTCGGCTGCTCGGCTTATTGGACGGCTTCCTAAGTACTCTCCTGTCTCTGCATACATGCGTGATGTGTTGCATTGGCTGCCTGTGTCTCAGCGGATCTCATATCGCATTGCTGCTCTGGTTTCTCGTTATGTTCTTGGCTGCGACCATCTTACTTGCGTGATCTTTGCCGCCCAGTGTCTGATGTTCCAGCGCTTCGGGTGCTTCGCTCTGCGACGAGGGGTGAGTTCCTTGTTCCACAGGCTCGCTTGGCTATTAGGCAGCGCCGTGCTTTCTCGGTTGTTGGCCCTTCCCTTTGGAATAACCTACCACTTAAGATTCGTTTTTACTTGTAAGCCATCTGACAGGGTTCTACAAGTCCCTCAAGTCTTTTTCTTTAGTCGTGGCTGGGCCGGGAGCGCTCCTGAGTAGTTTCTTGAAGGGGCGCTATATAAGCTCTGAATGAATGAATGAATGAATGAACTTGAAGCTCTCGAGGCTTCTCTCCGTTCAACTTAAGGCCACCCTTTCCTATACTTCATCTTCTTGAAGCCTCTCTCCGTTCTTCACTTAAGGCCACCCTTTCCTATACTTCATCTTCTTCTTGAAGCCTCTCTCCGTTCTTCACTTAAGGCCACCCTTTCCTATACTTCATCTTCTTGAAGCCTCTCTCCGTTCTTCACTTAAGGCCACCCTTTCCTATACTTCATCTTCTTGAAGCCTCTCTCCGTTCTTCACTTAAGGCCACCCTTTCCTATACTTCATCTTCTTGAAGCCTCTCTCCGTTCTTCACTTAAGGCCACCCTTTCCTATACTTCATCTTCTTGAAGCCTCTCTCCGTTCTTCACTTAAGGCCACCCTTTCCTATACTTCATCTTCTTGAAGCCTCTCTCCGTTCTTCACTTAAGGCCACCCTTTCCTATACTTCATCTTCTTGAAGCCTCTCTCCGTTCTTCACTTAAGGCCACCCTTTCCTATACTTCATCTTCTTGAAGCCTCTCTCCGTTCTTCACTTAAGGCCACCCTTTCCTATACTTCATCTTCTTGAAGCCTCTCTCCGTTCTTCACTTAAGGCCACCCTTTCCTATACTCCATCTTCTTGAAGCCTCTCTCCGTTCTTCACTTAAGGCCACCCTTTCCTATACTTCATCTTCTTGAAGCCTCTCTCCGTTCTTCACTTAAGGCCACCCTTTCCTATACTTCATCTTCTTGAAGCCTCTCTCCGTTCTTCACTTAAGGCCACCCTTTCCTATACTTCATCTTCTTGAAGCCTCTCTCCGTTCTTCACTTAAGGCCACCCTTTCCTATACTTCATCTTCTTGAAGCCTCTCTCCGTTCTTCACTTAAGGCCACCCTTTCCTATACTTCATCTTCTTGAAGCCTCTCTCCGTTCAACTTAAGGCCACCCTTTCCTATACTTCATCTTCTTGAAACCTCTCTCCGTTCTTCACTTAAGGCCACCCTTTCCTATACTTCATCTTCTTGAAGCCTCTCTCCGTTCTTTCATCTTCTTGACTTAAGGCCACCCTTTCCTATACTTCATCTTCTTGAAACCTCTCTCCGTTCTTCACTTAAGGCCACCCTTTCCTATACTTCATCTTCTTGAAGCCTCTCTCCGTTCTTCACTTAAGGCCACCCTTTCCTATACTTCATCTTCTTGAAGCCTCTCTCCGTTCTTCACTTAAGGCCACCCTTTCCTATACTTCATCTTCTTGAAGCCTCTCTCCGTTCTTCACTTAAGGCCACCCTTTCCTATACTTCATCTTCTTGAAGCCTCTCTCCGTTCAACTTAAGGCACTTAAGGCCACCCTTTCCTATACTTCATCTTCTTCAAGCCTCTCTCCGTTCTTCACTTAAGGCCACCCTTTCCTATACTTCATCTTCTTGAAGCCTATCTCCGTTCAACTTAAGGCCACCCTTTCCTATACTTCATCTTCTTCAAGCCTCTCTCCGTTCTTCACTTAAGGCCACCCTTTCCTATACTTCATCTTCTTGAAGCCTCTCTCCGTTCTTCACTTAAGGCCACCCTTTCCTATACTTCATCTTCTTGAAGCCTCTCTCCGTTCTTCACTTAAGGCCACCCTTTCCTATACTTCATCTTCTTGAAGCCTCTCTCCGTTCTTCACTTAAGGCCACCCTTTCCTATACTTCATCTTCTTGAAGCCTCTCTCCGTTCTTCACTTAAGGCCACCCTTTCCTATACTTCATCTTCTTGAAGCCACCCTTTCCTATCTTCATCTTCTCTCCGTTCAACTTAAGGCCACCCTTTCCTATACTTCATCTTCTTGAAGCCTCTCTCCGTTCTTCACTTAAGGCCACCCTTTCCTATACTTCATCTTCTTGAAGCCTCTCTCCGTTCTTCACTTAAGGCCACCCTTTCCTATACTTCATCTTCTTGAAGCCTCTCTCCGTTCTTCACTTAAGGCCACCCTTTCCTATACTTCATCTTCTTGAAGCCTCTCTCCGTTCTTCACTTAAGGCCACCCTTTCCTATACTTCATCTTCTTGAAGCCTCTCTCCGTTCTTCACTTAAGGCCACCCTTTCCTATACTTCATCTTCTTGAAGCCTCTCTCCGTTCTTCACTTAAGGCCACCCTTTCCTATACTTCATCTTCTTGAAGCCTCTCTCCGTTCTTCACTTAAGGCCACCCTTTCCTATACTTCATCTTCTTGAAGCCTCTCTCCGTTCTCCGTTCACTTAAGGCCACCCTTTCCTATACTTCATCTTCTTGAAGCCTCTCTCCGTTCACACTAAGGCCACCCTTTCCTATACTTCATCTTCTTGAAGCCTCTCTCCGTTCTTCACTTAAGGCCACCCTTTCCTATACTTCATCTTCTTGAAGCCTCTCCGTTCCGTCCTCTTCATCTTCTTGAAGCCTCTCTCCGTTCTTCAAAGGCCACCCTTTCCTATACTTCATCTTCTTGAAGCCTCTCTCCGTTCTTCACTTAAGGCCACCCTTTCCTATACTTCATCTTCTTGAAGCCTCTCTCCGTTCTTCACTTAAGGCCACCCTTTCCTATACTTCATCTTCTTGAAGCCTCTCTCCGTTCTTCACTTAAGGCCACCCTTTCCTATACTTCATCTTCTTGAAGCCTCTCTCCGTTCTTCACTTAAGGCCACCCTTTCCTATACTTCATCTTCTTGAAGCCTCTCTCCGTTCTTCACTTAAGGCCACCCTTTCCTATACTTCATCTTCTTGAAGCCTCTCTCCGTTCTTCACTTAAGGCCACCCTTTCCTATACTTCATCTTCTTGAAGCCTCTCTCCGTTCTTCACTTAAGGCCACCCTTTCCTATACTTCATCTTCTTGAAGCCTCTCTCCGTTCTTCACTTAAGGCCACCCTTTCCTATACTTCATCTTCTTGAAGCCTCTCTCCGTTCTTCACTTAAGGCCACCCTTTCCTATACTTCATCTTCTTGAAGCCTCTCTCCGTTCTTCACTTAAGGCCACCCTTTCCTATACTTCATCTTCTTGAAGCCTCTCTCCGTTCTTCACTTAAGGCCACCCTTTCCTATACTTCATCTTCTTGAAGCCTCTCTCCGTTCTTCACTTAAGGCCACCCTTTCCTATACTTCATCTTCTTGAAGCCTCTCTCCGTTCTTCACTTAAGGCCACCCTTTCCTATACTTCATCTTCTTGAAGCCTCTCTCCGTTCTTCACTTAAGGCCACCCTTTCCTATACTTCATCTTCTTGAAGCCTCTCTCCGTTCTTCACTTAAGGCCACCCTTTCCTATACTTCATCTTCTTGAAGCCTCTCTCCGTTCTTCACTTAAGGCCACCCTTTCCTATACTTCATCTTCTTGAAGCCTCTCTTCCACTTAAGGCCACCCTTTCCTATACTTCATCTTCTTGAAGCCTCTCTCCGTTCCACTTAAGGCCACCCTTTCCTATACTTCATCTTCTTGAAGCCTCTCTCCGTTCTTCACTTAAGGCCACCCTTTCCTATACTTCATCTTCTTGAAGCCTCTCTCCGTTCTTCACTTAAGGCCACCCTTTCCTATACTTCATCTTCTTGAAGCCTCTCTCCGTTCTTCACTTAAGGCCACCCTTTCCTATACTTCATCTTCTTGAAGCCTCTCTCCGTTCTTCACTTAAGGCCACCCTTTCCTATACTTCATCTTCTTGAAGCCTCTCTCCGTTCTTCACTTAAGGCCACCCTTTCCTATACTTCATCTTCTTGAAGCCTCTCTCCGTTCTTCACTTAAGGCCACCCTTTCCTATACTTCATCTTCTTGAAGCCTCTCTCCGTTCTTCACTTAAGGCCACCCTTTCCTATACTTCATCTTCTTGAAGCCTCTCTCCGTTCTTCACTTAAGGCCACCCTTTCCTATACTTCATCTTCTTGAAGCCTCTCTCCGTTCTTCACTTAAGGCCACCCTTTCCTATACTTCATCTTCTTGAAGCCTCTCTCCGTTCTTCACTTAAGGCCACCCTTTCCTATACTTCATCTTCTTGAAGCCTCTCTCCGTTCTTCACTTAAGGCCACCCTTTCCTATACTTCATCTTCTTGAAGCCTCTCTCCGTTCTTCACTTAAGGCCACCCTTTCCTATACTTCATCTTCTTGAAGCCTCTCTCCGTTCTTCACTTAAGGCCACCCTTTCCTATACTTCATCTTCTTGAAGCCTCTCTCCGTTCTTCACTTAAGGCCACCCTTTCCTATACTTCATCTTCTTGAAGCCTCTCTCCGTTCAACTTAAGGCCACCCTTTCCTATACTTCATCTTCTTGAAGCCTCTCTCCGTTCTTCACTTAAGGCCACCCTTTCCTATACTTCATCTTCTTGAAGCCTTTCCTATACTCCATCTTCTTGAAGTCTCTCCGTTCTTAAGGCCACCCTTTCCTATACTTCATCTTCTTGAAGCCTCTCTCCGTTCTTCACTTAAGGCCACCCTTTCCTATACTTCATCTTCTTGAAGCCTCTCTCCGTTCTTCACTTAAGGCCACCCTTTCCTATACTTCATCTTCTTGAAGCCTCTCTCCGTTCTTCACTTAAGGCCACCCTTTCCTATACTTCATCTTCTTGAAGCCTCTCTCCGTTCTTCACTTAAGGCCACCCTTTCCTATACTTCATCTTCTTGAAGCCTCTCTCCGTTCTTCACTTAAGGCCACCCTTTCCTATACTTCATCTTCTTGAAGCCTCTCTCCGTTCTTCACTTAAGGCCACCCTTTCCTATACTTCATCTTCTTGAAGCCTCTCTCCGTTCTTCACTTAAGGCCACCCTTTCCTATACTTCATCTTCTTGAAGCCTCTCTCCGTTCTTCACTTAAGGCCACCCTTTCCTATACTTCATCTTCTTGAAGCCTCTCTCCGTTCTTCACTTAAGGCCACCCTTTCCTATACTTCATCTTCTTGAAGCCTCTCTCCGTTCTTCACTTAAGGCCACCCTTTCCTATACTTCATCTTCTTGAAGCCTCTCTCCGTTCTTCACTTAAGGCCACCCTTTCCTATACTTCATCTTCTTGAAGCCTTCTCCGTTCAACTTAAGGCCTCTCTCCATCTTCTTCAAGCCTTCTCCGTTCACTTAAGGCCACCCTTTCCTATACTTCATCTTCTTGAAGCCTCTCTCCGTTCAACTTAAGGCCACCCTTTCCTATACTTCATCTTCTTGAAGCCTCTCTCCGTTCTTCACTTAAGGCCACCCTTTCCTATACTTCATCTTCTTGAAGCCTCTCTCCGTTCTTCACTTAAGGCCACCCTTTCCTATACTTCATCTTCTTGAAGCCTCTCTCCGTTCTTCACTTAAGGCCACCCTTTCCTATACTTCATCTTCTTGAAGCCTCTCTCCGTTCTTCACTTAAGGCCACCCTTTCCTATACTTCATCTTCTTGAAGCCTCTCTCCGTTCAACTTAAGGCCACCCTTTCCTATACTTCATCTTCTTGAAGCCTCTCTCCGTTCTTCACTTAAGGCCACCCTTTCCTATACTTCATCTTCTTGAAGCCTCTCTCCGTTCAACTTAAGGCCACCCTTTCCTATACTTCATCTTCTTGAAGCCTCTCTCCGTTCTTCACTTAAGGCCACCCTTTCCTATACTTCATCTTCTTGAAGCCTCTCTCCGTTCAACTTAAGGCCACCCTTTCCTATACTTCATCTTCTTGAAGCCTCTCTCCGTTCTTCACTTAAGGCCACCCTTTCCTATACTTCATCTTCTTGAAGCCTCTCTCCGTTCTTCACTTAAGGCCACCCTTTCCTATACTTCATCTTCTTGAAGCCTCTCTCCGTTCTTCACTTAAGGCCACCCTTTCCTATACTTCATCTTCTTGAAGCCTCTCTCCGTTCTTCACTTAAGGCCACCCTTTCCTATACTTCATCTTCTTGAAGCCTCTCTCCGTTCTTCACTTAAGGCCACCCTTTCCTATACTTCATCTTCTTGAAGCCTCTCTCCGTTCTTCACTTAAGGCCACCCTTTCCTATACTTCATCTTCTTGAAGCCTCTCTCCGTTCTTCACTTAAGGCCACCCTTTCCTATACTTCATCTTCTTGAAGCCTCTCTCCGTTCTTCACTTAAGGCCACCCTTTCCTATACTTCATCTTCTTGAAGCCTCTCTCCGTTCTTCACTTAAGGCCACCCTTTCCTATACTTCATCTTCTTGAAGCCTCTCTCCGTTCTTCACTTAAGGCCACCCTTTCCTATACTTCATCTTCTTGAAGCCTCTCTCCGTTCTTCACTTAAGGCCACCCTTTCCTATACTTCATCTTCTTGAAGCCTCTCTCCGTTCTTCATCTTAAGGCCACCCTTTCCTATACTTCATCTTCTTGAAGCCTCTCTCCGTTCAACTTAAGGCCACCCTTTCCTATACTTCATCTTCTTGAAGCCTCTCTCCGTTCAACTTAAGGCCACCCTTTCCTATACTTCATCTTCTTGAAGCCTCTCTCCGTTCTTCACTTAAGGCCACCCTTTCCTATACTTCATCTTCTTGAAGCCTCTCTCCGTTCTTCACTTAAGGCCACCCTTTCCTATACTTCATCTTCTTGAAGCCTCTCTCCGTTCTTCACTTAAGGCCACCCTTTCCTATACTTCATCTTCTTGAAGCCTCTCTCCGTTCTTCACTTAAGGCCACCCTTTCCTATACCTCATCTTCTTGAAGCCTCTCTCCGTTCTTCACTTAAGGCCACCCTTTCCTATACTTCATCTTCTTGAAGCCTCTCTCCGTTCTTCACTTAAGGCCACCCTTTCCTATACTTCATCTTCTTGAAGCCTCTCTCCGTTCTTCACTTAAGGCCACCCTTTCCTATACTCCATCTTCTTGAAGCCTCTCTCCGTTCTTCACTTAAGGCCACCCTTTCCTATACATGAACTTCTTGGGACCTCTCTCATGCGTGAACTCCTTGAAGGCCGCCCTTTCTATTCCACATGGCCTCGGAATATCTGGCATTTTCTGCTACGGATTCACTTAATCAGTAACGCCCGATCCCTATAATTCATATATTCTCTACGGCCTCTCCATTAAAACTACCATCGTGCATTTTGTCTATGTACCAGTTAGCAGTTTAGCTCACGAGCGACTACCGATTAATGCTTTGTTCACAGTGATAACTGCGCAATAGAAGTCTCCGAATTAGAGTACTGATACACCTTAAGGTCACCTCGTCTTATCCCACATCAATTTCCGCTTTCCCCAATCAACATTTCACTCTTCCTAGCAGAGATGGACACGATTAGTTAAATAATAATCGATTAGAATTAAAATTAGTTTTTTTGTCTAAAAATGTATAATCGACTAGCTAATTGATTAGCTAATCGATTAGTTAAATTGCTGATCGATGATAATTAGAATTAGCTGTTTGTCTAATTGATTAGCTAATCGGTAAGAATCTTATCGATTAGTTACCGTACCCATCTCTGCTTCCTATTCGTCTAGAAAAAGAAGTGTGAAACGTTAAACGGAGAACGTGCTGCCCAATCTTCAAGCCACCACACCCTCGTCCTCTACAGCAGTGCTTCCCAAAGTGGCGGTCCGCGAGTCTTCAGTTGCCGGTCCGCAGAGTGAGTCAAGAAACTGGTCAAATTGTCTCGGAATCAAGAAATGGCTATAATATTTTTAGAAGTCATAACAAAAAACATTTATTAGGCTAGCATTTAAAGGGCAATGAAGTCATAGAATTGGCTAAACATCCATTTAAATCAATTTTAATACATATTTGAGGAATCTATTTTAGGTGATAGAAAAGAGAAATAATTAATAAATGAGGCACTGGTCCTCCTGTAGTGGGAAAATTCTTGCCGGTCCTTGACACTGAAAAGTTTGGGAAAGCACTGCTCTACAGAAACAGAGAGAGAGAGAGAGGGGACTGGGGGGTCCGGTGGCGCGTTGGATAACATCTGGCGAAGAGTGCGAGAGGTACCGAGTTCGAGCCCCGTTAGGGCCGGATTTGCTTTGTAGGCAGCTATTAGCGCCGTGTATTACAAGCTGTCTGTTAGGGTGGAGTGAAAAAACCGAAAATTAGAATTTCAAAAAGTAATAGCAACCGAAAGTTGCCTAATGGTATGGGGTCAAAAAATGTTGAAAAAGTTTTTAAAAATATTAATGTCTTCCGCCCCCACCAGAGGGCCAAAGTTACGAAAAATAGCATTTTTTCGAGAAAATTGCAGGTTTCCTTGTAATATTTTTAATTGAAAACTAATTAATTTTCTTTCAATATACCTTTGAATAGAGCTTTCAAAACTGAATGAAACGATATATTAATTTTCAGAATATTCCCATATTTGTAGAAGTTATTAACTTTTACCATTTCCTCTGGTTCGCGACATGTCGCGAAGTCTGAAAACGGTTAAACACTAATAACTTTTTTATCCTTGGAGATATCTCAACCCATAGTATGTCATTCGATTCAGCTCTGAACCGCCGTTCTAACGGTATATTTTGATGCGGGATTGTTAGCAGTACACATTTGTTATACATTTTTTTACAGTTTTAGTATAGTATTTTTTACAATTTTTCATCGATTCTGTTGTCATTTCAGCTGAATGCGCACTTTGTCCGATAATTTGTCAATAAACTGAATCATACCAGGGTCACACAGCAAAATATATATGCTTTGCGCTTCTATAACCTTTACCATTCTTTAATCCTGACGTCTTCATAGGAGTCTACGTATTGTATTGCTGTTTAGGTCGTCTGGGATGGTTGACTCTGCTCTTCTTTGGTTGCATTTATTCCTCACGGTTCGCACTGTTTCTGTAATTTTCGGTCCTACCCGCTCAAAGTCCGACTCACACCTCAACGTGGTGAGGAGGTGGCAACAGTCAGTAGGGGAGTGCCTGCTGAGGCTATGCCATCAGTGGTGAAGGTCTTGGCTGAAGTACCACCTATGGCGCTACGCGAGGTGGACAGGCTCAGCAGGAACCCTGAAAAAGCTGGCAAACGTGGGCGGCATCGCCGCCTTTGATACCACAAGATAGTGGATATCAGAGCCAGTCCTAAGCCTGGAACTTTCTTTAAGGGAGAAGTGCGAAGGTCGAACGGATGGCAGATACTCCGTTCGTAAAGAAAAAATACGATTGAAATCAAATGCAAGCATTTGACTCCAACGGGCCTCGGCCCATGGATCCGATGCAAGCGTTGGACACCTACGGGCCTTCGGCCCATGGATCCTGAAGATGATGACCCGCTCTCTCTCTCTGAGTCCACGTCACTTATGGCTTACCTCAGGGCTCTGTCTGTGTTCCCCTTCTGTTTATTTTGTATACCTAGGATCTATCTAGGGTTCTTGGTCCACTCAATGTCCTCTTCCACCAATATGCTAATGACACGTGATCTTGGATTAATTGTCGATCCTGTCCTCTCTCTGTCACGATCTTATGGTGGCCACTTGGCTGTCCCTGGGATGCGTACCTCTATGGCCCAGTCTAGGCGTCTCGCTTCTGTTGGCCCACCAACTGGAACCGACTGCCGCAGTCCCTTAGGGCTGACTTCCTTTCTCTTTCCTCTGACCAGTTCCTCAAGCGCCTGAAACTTCTCTTTCTGTCAGTGAAGATACTTCCTGGGTTGGGAGAGCCTCTGATTTTAAGTGGCGCTTAAGTAGAAACATGATGTACTCGGTCTTGTCTTGGTTTAGATAAAGACGATTATCGGATAACCCTCGATCAAGAGCAGCTGAAGCCTCTAGAATGCGTTCAACCATAGCAGCGGCTGTGGCGGCAGGGCCATGAAGGTAAGGAATGAATAGAACCAAAGAAGAGCAGAGTCGACAATCCCAGACGACTAAGACAGGAGGTCTAAGACTGACTAAGAGGATGGTGTGATCAACAGTGTCAAAAGTGACACTAATGTCATAAAGGGAGAGTAGAATGATATGGCTTCGGTCCACATCATGAAATATATCTGCTAGAAAACTCACCATATGAGATTCCACTGAGTGGAATTTACTAAATCCAGACTAAAGTGGAGGCATTAGAGAGTGAAAATCAAGGTAGTGGACCAGTTCAACAGAAACACATTTCTCATATGGGGTGGAACAGTCTTGCCGTAGTTCCTGACTGTGTCCGAACTTCGAAAACAATGTTTAAGAAGGAGTAGGCAATGTAGCTTTTATACTTCGACATTTCGCAAATTATTCCCGATCAAAATAGAATGTTCTTAGCGCTCAATTTATCGGACAAAGTGCGCATTCAGCTGAAATGACAGCAGAATCGATGAAAAATTGTAAAAAATACTGTACTAAAACTGTAAAAAAATGTATAACAAATGTGTACTGCTAACAATCCCGCATCACAATATACCGTTAGAAAGGCGGTTCAGAGCTGAATCGAATGACATACTATGGGTTTAAATATCTCGGAGGATAAAAAAGTTATTAGTGTTTAACCGTTTTCAGACTTCGCGACATGTCGCGAACCAGAGGAAATGGTAAAAGTTAATAACTTCTACAAATATGGGGCACATTCTAAAAATTAATATATCGTTTTATTAAGTTTTGAAAGCTCTATCCAACGGTATATTGAAAGAAAAATTAATTAGTTTTCAATTTAAAAAATATTACAAGGAAACCTGCAATTTTCTCGAAAAAATGCTATTTTTCGTAACTTTGGCCCTCTGGTGGGGGCGGAAGACATTAATATTTTTAAAAACTTTTTCAACATTTTTGACCCCATACCATTAGGCAACTTTTCGGTTGCTATTACTTTTTGAAATTCTAATTTTCGGTTTTTTCACTCCCACCCTACTGTCTGTTCTGTTAGTAGTTAACTAGTTAAGATTGTTTCAATTGCATAACATGTAAATGTACAGCGCAGTGCGTTTGTCAGGCGCTAAATTAAAGAAAAGATATTATTATTATTATTATTATGACAATTACTGTTAAGGTATTATTCTTACGCTTTGTTTTAATAACGTACGTGTATGGCTGTCACCAGGCGTCGCTCGTCGTTCCATCCACGAGAAGCGCCATCTGATGTCGATTTTCTTGAAGGATCGTTGCGACATCTGACGACGACAGCGAACAACTGTCTAGATACGATATTCCACTGAAAACAACAAAAACAACAGAGATATTAGCACGGCTGTGGTTAATAGTGGTCACAACAGAAGCCCACCTCTGCTGTTTATCTTCGTCCTCTCAGCTCTCTAGACCGGCTTGATCTCTCTGTCCCTCGGACAAAGACTCATATGGCCCAGCATCCCAGCGTTTGCTTTTGTGAATGACCATCCCCCTCTTCACGCTCTAAGATTTCGACTGGGGTCTTCTCTCATCTGCCCGCTGCTTGTAGAATTCCCTCGGGGCTGTCACGCTGAAAGCGCCTCTGAATGGCTTATGCTGTAAGAGGCGCTTTACAAATTTTCAAATGCAATGCAATGCAATATCTAATTACACTGTGAGGCATTTAATTCTTGTCTATTAATTATCAGAAGAACACTATCTGTCCATCTAGAAAGTCGTTATGCAGACGTGGTGCAGCTGCTCAATCCAGAAGCTTTGCTTATGTCGGTCCATCTAGTTGGAACCATCTTCCGCATGAATTGCGTCTTGAGCTCCTCAGACTTTCTTTTCCTCTGTTTGGGAAACGCCTGAAGACTATATTATTTGTTAGAGACAGTGGCGCTATACAAATGTTCAATTACAATTACAATTTCGATAAGTAACTCTCTAGATATTCTTACGCTTACGTTTCAGTTACGCAGAGGCACACGTGTCGACAGGGGTCGCTCCAGCCGCGATCTGCCGATTGATGTTGATTCTGGTGAAGGATCTTAGCGACTCCCGACGACGAACGGAAACATCCAACAACAAAACATCAGACAGGTGTAACATAGCCATCGTGTCACAGCAATTACCAAAGTCTAATTATACTGGGAGGCATTTTATTCGTATCTACTATAACATCCTCAGTTCAATCCATCTAGAAAGTCGCTATGCAAAGTTCCATAACAACTTTCTAGATCATAATTTTCTTACGCTTGTGTTTCGATTAAGCAGATGCAAACAATGTCGATAGGTGTCGTTGTTCCAGCCGCGAGAACAGCCATCTTCCGATTGAAGTCGATTCGCTGGACGGTTCCTCAATTGCGACTTCCTGGAGGGAAATGGGCTTCAGCGATCGCTCCACCGACAACGTAAGCATCACGCAGGTTAACAGGGCTGTGGTGGATACTGTTGTAGAACAGTAGCCACCACATCTATAGAATGTTATCAGAAATTGAAGTTATATTTAAAGTTATGCACATTTTCATAACGACTGTTAAGATATTCTTACGCTTACTAAGAAAAGTGTCGTTGTTCCAGCCACGATAACCACCATCAAACGATCTTTGCGACTCACTTCGACGATTGTAAAGGAAAACGTTTCTGCGATCGCTCCACTGACAATGAAAAACAGCAGACAGTTGTTTTATAAAAGCCACACTTTAACTACATGTGAGGCTTTTAACTCATGTTAATTATTAATTGAACAGAATCAGGTCAACGGATTATGATTTATGTTTGTGACTTCAAGGCTTCAGTCCATGGCTCTCGTCGATTGATGCCTTGTTCTGTATAGAATACAGAACTATAGAAGTCTTGAGAATAAACTATATTGGGACTAGTGATCCAGTCCTAAACAAAAAAGAGCCGCAGCGCCGACTGCAGACGCCATGTTAATCTAGACATTTTTTACCGGTACGGCGTTCCGGTCGTCAAAAGAAACCGGAACGCCGTTCCGGTGCGTTCCGGTCTCAACCGATCCCTGTTTGCGACGAAGTCAATGACACTAAATAGCGGCTTTTGATATAGGCCAACCTAAAAGGTTGTTATGCAGCTTCAAATGTTGTTGTGGCGCTACGTAAGTTATTGAATCTAAGCGGATTGCGATCCATTTCAGGACTTTTCATTAGACCTACTAAAGTGGATATCATAAGCTGATGTCTCAAACATTAGAATAATTTAAAATTCACCTCCTTAATTAGGTCCAGATCTTTCCGCTCAACCGCCCCCGAGTAGAAGGAGGCCATGGTCTTCTTCCTATGGAAGCGACAAATAGGTTTTCCATCATTCTGTAGAAAAATAAAATGCTTTAATTGAAAAAGCATTCTTAAATTAAATTAAAAATGCTTTATTAAAAAATCCTTTGGCGCTATAGAAGTCACCGAGTCTCGATAACTTACTCAGATAAATTTCAAAAATGTTCAAATTTTAAAAAATTAAAAAATTAAACACATTTAAAAAATATATTGCGGGGTTAGGCCTATGGAAGTCACTGAGTTTCACTAACCTATTTAAATAAATTAAAAACTAAATAATAAAAATATCAGAAATTGAAGTTGTATTTTCAAACGAAAATGTATTGCGAAGCTATGGAAATCACAGAATCTCACTAGCCAACTCAAGTAAATTAACAAGTAAATTAATTCTTTACATTAAAAAACTGAAAATTTAGAAAAACAACAATAAATAAATAAATTTATTATGGCGCTACAGAGGTTATTGAGTCTAATCGAAAAAGACAAGTCACTTCAAGATTTGTAGCTTACAGATCGCTAACCCGATTATTAATTAAATTGAAAATTTCGATGAAAAATCGTTGTCTTGCAATTATTTTGGTTTACCTGATACCTTTCGACGAAGGTAGATCGAAACAATAGTTGGCGCAGCAGAATTTGGAAGAATTTCGATGCATTACAACAGAATTTGTGAAAATTTTAGAAATGCTAGAACGTGTCTTTCTTCTTCGAGGTCTGATCAGCTGCGTCTGATTCTTAGACAGTACGATGACGTAATCGTTACGTCATTTTGGACATCGTTTGTCTTTATTATGATTCTGCATAAATTACCCGTCTATCTGTGTGTAATGCATCGACGTATAATAATTATTGGGTCGATGGTGTAATGTAATGTAGGCCTAATTGAACATTTTATATAGCGCCCCTACGGATATACTCAGAGACGCTCTCTGCGTTAGCCTATGTGATGTTAAATGTCATTGCGATCGAATATAATACAGTTATTATTACATTATTATTACAGCTTATTATTACAACTCAAACAAGTCCAACTCACACCTCAACGTGGTGAGGGGGTGGCAACAGTCAGTAGGGGAGTGCCTGCTGAGGCTATGCCATCAGTGGTGAAGGTCTTGGCCGAAGTACCACCTTAGGGCGCTACGCGAGGTGGACAGGCTCAGCAGGAACCCTGAAAAAGCTGGCAAACGTGGGTGGCATCGCCGCCTTTGATACCACATGTGGTTATCAGAGCCAGTCCTAAGCCTGGAACTCTCTTTTTAAAGGGAGAAGCGCGAAGGTCGAACGGATGGGTGCAGATACTCCGTTCGTAAAGAAAAATACGAATGAAATCCAATGCAAGCATTGGACCCCAAAAGGGCCTCGGCCCAGGGATCCGAGGCAAGCGTTGGATACCTACGGGCCTTCGGCCCATGGACCTGATGATGATGATGATTACATTATTATTATTACAGCTTGTTATGTGTATAGGTCTTGAGAATCTGTTTGTCTGTTTGTTTGATACACAGACAAATACACACAGCCATATTAATTGCAGACAGGCAGACATATGCAGACAGACGTAGGCCTATGCATTCACCAACGATTAATCTGCAGCCGACAACGAATTCTATCTGTATTCTATGTCTGCTGTCAGAAGGTTTATTTGACCAGTCGGACAGCAGGCATAGGGCCTACAGGCTCTGAAACAGACAGACAGACAGACGGACGGACGGACACACGGAGAGAGCGAGACGGACAGAGTTACAGAGACTATGAGAAATACAGGAAGTCGCGTCTCTGTTAACAAGGACGGCCATAGAGTAGCCCAATGATTATTATGTGTACAATCAAATTCGTCGCCTGCTTTCTACAGCGATGCTTGTATCATGTAACATCGAGCAATCGCTTACAACAAGGCCAAAATACATGTCTTCTTACACTGCGCAGATGACGTTGGCGACCGTACAGATAGGCAGAGACGCCGACTTTTAGTAAAAGGTACTGGGGCAAGAATTTCTCCAGCTTCGGTTTAATTGTTTAGTTGAGCTAAGCTTTAGGCTACGTGCTCATCTGCAGAACATCTCTATACCAACAGGGTTCAGCCGCTACCATCGGCCGAACCTATGGTGGGTTAGGCAGTGATGTAGTACTCGAGTCCGGCCTAGGACTCGAGTCCGACTCGAGACCGATTTTTGTGGACTCGGACTTGGCTTGTCGCGACTCGGACTCGGACTCGAAGGCCCGGACTCGAATTTGACTCGCTGACTCGGTTTTCGAGTCACAATTTTGTCCCGCGATAAAATACTATTTGAATACTTGCTTATTTGGGAGTTATAAAAGAGTTATTGAAAAGAGGAATTGAAAAAAGTTGCTGAAATGAGTTGCTGAAAAGAGTTGCTGAAAAGAGTTGCTGAAAAGAGTTGCTGAAAAGAGTGATTGAAAGAGTTACTGAAAAGAGTTATTGAAAAGAGTTATTGAAAGAGTTATTGAAAATTGAAAAGAGTTATTGAAAAGAGTTACTGAAAAGAGTTATTGAAAAGAGTTATTGAAAAGAGTTATTGAAAAGAGTTATTGAAAAGAGTTATTGAAAAGTGTTATTGAAAACAATTGAAAAGAGTTATTGAAAAGATTTATTGAAAAGAGTTATTGAATAGAGTTATTGAAGCGTTTATGAAAAGAGTAATTGAAATGAGTGATTAAAATGAGTGATTGAAATGAGTGATTGAAAAAGGTATTGAAAAGAGTTATTTAAAGAGTCATTGAAAATATTTATTGAAAAGAGTTATTGAATTGAGTTATTGAAAATAACTCTTTTCAATAACTCTTTCAACTCTTTTCAATAACTCTTTTCAATAACTCTTTTCAATAACTCTTTTCAATAACTCTTTTCAATAATTCTTTTCAATAACTCTTTTCAATAACTTTTTCAATAACTCTTTTTCAATAACTCTTTTCAATAACTCTTTTCAATAACTCTTTTCAATAACTCTTTTCAATAACTCTTTTCAATAACTCTTTTCAATAACTCTTTCAATAACTCTTTTCAATAACTCTTTTCAATAACTCTTTTCAATAACTCTTTCAATAACTCTTTTCAATAACTCTTTTCAATAACTCTTTTCAATAACTCTTTCAATAACTCTTTTCAATAACTCTTTCAATAACTCTTTCAATAACTCTTTCAATAACTCTTTTCAATAACTCTTTCAATAACTCTTTTCAATAACTCTTTTCAATAACTCTTTTCTTTTTTCAATAACTCTTTTCAATAACTCTTTCAATAACTCTTTTCAATAACTCTTTTCAATAACTCTTTTCAATAACTCTTTTCAATAACTCTTTTCAATAACTCTTTCAATAACTCTTTTCAATAACTCTTTTCAATAACTCTTTCAATAACTCTTTTCAATAACTCTTTTCAATAACTCTTTTCAATAACTCTTTCAATAACTCTTTTCAATAACTCTTTTCAATAACTCTTTTCAATAACTCTTTTCAATAACTCTTTTCAATAACTCTTTTTCAATAACTCTTTTCAATAACTCTTTTCAATAACTCTTTTCAATAACTCTTTTCAATAACTCTTTTCAATAACTCTTTTCAATAACTCTTTTCAATAACTCTTTCAATAACTCTTTTCAATAACTCTTTTCAATAACTCTTTTCAATAACTCTTTTCAATAACTCTTTTCAATAACTCTTTTCAATAACTCTTTCAATAACTCTTTCAATAACTCTTTTCAATAACTCTTTTCAATAACTCTTTTCAATAACTCTTTTCAATAACTCTTTTCAATAACTCTTTTCAATAACTCTTTTCAATAACTCTTTTCAATAACTCTTTTCAATAACTCTTTCAATAACTCTTTTCAATAACTCTTTTCAATAACTCTTTTCAATAACTCTTTTCAATAACTCTTTTCAATAACTCTTTCAATAACTCTTTTCAATAACTCTTTTCAATAACTCTTTTCAATAACTCTTTTCAATAACTCTTTTCAATAACTCTTTCAATAACTCTTTTAATAACTCTTTTCAATAACTCTTTTCAATAACTCTTTTCAATAACTCTTTTCAATAACTCTTTCAATAACTCTTTTCAATAACTCTTTCAATAACTCTTTTCAATAACTCTTTTCAATAACTCTTTTCAATAACTCTTTTTTCAATAACTCTTTCAATAACTCTTTTTCAATAACTCTTTTCAATAACTCTTTTCAATAACTCTTTTCAATTACTCTTTCAATAACTCTTTCAATAACTCTTTTCAATAACTCTTTTCAATAACTCTTTTCAATAACTCTTTTCAATAACTCTTTCAATAACTCTTTTCAATAACTCTTTTCAATAACTCTTTTCAATAACTCTTTCAATAACTCTTTTAATAACTCTTTTCAATAACTCTTTCAATAACTCTTTTCAATAACTCTTTTCAATTACTCTTTTCAATAACTCTTTTCAATAACTCTTTTCAATAACTCTTTTCAATAACTCTTTTCAATAACTCTTTTCAATAACTCTTTTCAATAACTCTTTCAATAACTCTTTTCAATAACTCTTTTCAATAACTCTTTCAATAACTCTTTTCAATAACTCTTTTCAATAACTCTTTTCAATAACTCTTTTCAATAACTCTTTTCAATAACTCTTTTCAATAACTCTTTTCAATAACTCTTTTCAATAACTCTTTTAACTCAATAACTCTTTTCAATAACTCTTTTCAATAACTCTTTTCAATAACTCTTTTCAATAACTCTTTTCAATAACTCTTTTCAATAACTCTTTTCAATAACTCTTTTCAATAACTCTTTTCAATAACTCTTTTCAATAACTCTTTTCAATAACTCTTTTCAATAACTCTTTTCAATAACTCTTTTCAATAACTCTTTTCAATAACTCTTTTCAATAACTCTTTTCAATAACTCTTTTCAATAACTCTTTCAATAACTCTTTTCAATAACTCTTTTCAATAACTCTTTTCAATAACTCTTTTCAATAACTCTTTTCAATAACTCTTTTCAATAACTCTTTTCAATAACTCTTTCAATAACTCTTTCAATAACTCTTTTCAATAACTCTTTTCAATAACTCTTTTCAATAACTCTTTTCAATAACTCTTTTCAATAACTCTTTTCAATAACTCTTTTCAATAACTCTTTTCAATAACTCTTTCAATAACTCTTTTCAATAACTCTTTTCAATAACTCTTTCAATAACTCTTTCAATAACTCTTTTCAATAACTCTTTCAATAACTCTTTTCAATAACTCTTTTCAATAACTCTTTTCAATAACTCTTTTCAATAACTCTTTTCAATAACTCTTTTCAATAACTCTTTCAATAACTCTTTTCAATAACTCTTTTCAATAACTCTTTTCAATAACTCTTTTCAATAACTCTTTTCAATAACTCTTTCAATAACTCTTTTCAATAACTCTTTTCAATAACTCTTTTCAATAACTCTTTTCAATAACTCTTTTCAATAACTCTTTTCAATAACTCTTTTAACAATAACTCTTTTCAATCTTTTCAATAACTCTTTTCAATAACTCTTTCAATAACTCTTTTCAATAACTCTTTTCAATAACTCTTTCAATAACTCTTTTCAATAACTCTTTCAATAACTCTTTTCAATAACTCTTTTCAATAACTCTTTTCAATAACTCTTTTCAATAACTCTTTCAATAACTCTTTTAATAACTCTTTTCAATAACTCTTTTCAATAACTCTTTAATAATAACTCTTTTCAATAACTCTTTTCAATAACTCTTTTCAATAACTCTTTCAATAACTCTTTTCAATAACTCTTTTCAATAACTCTTTTCAATAACTCTTTTCAATAACTCTTTTCAATAACTCTTTTCAATAACTCTTTTCAATAACTTTTTCAATAACTCTTTTCAATAACTCTTTTCAATAACTCTTTCAATAACTCTTTTCAATAACTCTTTTCAATAACTCTTTTCAATAACTCTTTTCAATAACTCTTTTCAATAACTCTTTTCAATAACTCTTTTAACTCTTTTCAAAACTCTTTCAATAACTCTTTTAAATAACTCTTTTCAATAACTCTTTTCAATAACTCTTTTCAATAACTCTTTCAATAACTCTTTCAATAACTCTTTTCAATAACTCTTTTCAATAACTCTTTTCAATAACTCTTTTCAATAACTCTTTCAATAACTCTTTTCAATAACTCTTTTCAATAACTCTTTTCAATAACTCTTTCAATAACTCTTTTCAATAACTCTTTCAATAACTCTTTTCAATAACTCTTTTCAATAACTCTTTTCAATAACTCTTTTCAATAACTCTTTCAATAACTCTTTTCAATAACTCTTTTCAATAACTCTTTCAGTAACTCTTTTCAATAACTCTTTTCAATAACTCTTTTCAATAACTCTTTTCAATAACTCTTTTCAATAACTCTTTCAATAAATCTTTTCAATAACTCTTTTCAATAACTCTTTCATCAAATGCAATGACTTACACATAAATAGTTGATTTTCCATGGGCCTATTCTGTCTCCCCAAAAGACGTCACTGATTTATATTTTCAATGGCCAAAAAGGTACTGGGGCGAAAATATGCTCTCGACCCAGAACCTTGGTGAGTACTGGGGCGAAAGTCCCTGTTGCCCCTGTGGAGTCGGCGCCTATGCAGATAGGCGTATACTGACCTCTGTCTGTAGTGTGCAGTATGATTTGTGATTCCCTCACCAGGCGCGGTTTCCGGTTTCCTGGCTAGGATGTTGTACAGCTAGGCCACAGTGTTTTTAGTTTAATTATTACTAACTAACTTCTGCTACTATTTGATAACTTTGTATGTACAGCGCCGTGCGTTTGCCAGCGTTTAATAAAGAGCACACTTACTTACTTCAGTCTGTCTCATGCTTATTTCGCAAGATGGCGCTCGAGAGTTTTTGTTTGATCATCACGTGTGTAGAATCTGCCTTGTGATATGTAGTTTTTGGTTGGCTTAAGGAAAGAGAATTTCCACTTAAAACATTTAATGATCTGCACAGTTTTAAACATTATTTGACCAAATGAAAACAGTTGAGTTTTAGTAATTGGTTAATCTAAATCGGTAGGTTTTTTAATGAGGAAAGTAAAGAGTATTTATTCTTTTTATTTATTTATTATAGATTTGTATAGCGCTAGAGGAATTTTCCGTATGGGGCACCGTACCATTTGATGTATGAAAACGTTGGGCTCATTCCTTGATTTAAGACCTGGGTAAAAACGTATTTTACGTTATTAAATTAGTCTAATATAGATCTTCAATGACGTACTTGACGTTGGTAAGTAAGGAGTGTACTTATGTGCATGATAACTATCATCAATCCAGCTTCCATTTCATGAAGAAATTTTTGTCTTCAATCCTGGGACTATTATTACTGGTATACTGGATGAAGAACAAGATCAAATGCTTGGAAAAACATACAGTGTTGGCGGCAACTTTACAAAAATTAACTGCAGAAAAATTAACGATCGTGGAATTTGCTTGCATTCTTTAAACACGTTAATTGAGTGAAATGTTGAGGCAGGAGAAATCTTCACCGATTATATATAAGCATTGCTACAATGTCAAACCAGGTGGACGATAAGTTAAATGAAAACCAGCCAGACACATGAATGAATAACTGAGATGACATCTTGGGATTCTTGGCGCTGTGGATATGATGCAGGTTGGTGCTGTAATCAAATCGACTTCCAGAAGGTCAGTTTCTTGAGACAGAGACACAGCCTATGTTTTCAATAAGCAATCTGAAACAGAGCTAAGTCTAGTTGAGTGTGAAATGATCCAAGTTACTGAGCAATACGAGCTGAGAATACGGAACTCTCTTGATGTATGATGGTCTGGTCTGACTACTTAGTTTACTTATACTTTTTAACTGTGTTTATAAGATGTCTGTACACCAACGTGCGATTAGCAATTGGTTAATAAAGAATACACTTACTAACTTATTGCCGTTTTAGTTTGGTTCATGTTTTGCAGAAACAAATAATGTTATGGGTAAAAGTGGAACAGAGAAATCTGGGGATAACGATCAGAAAGAAGACAGTTTCAACAGCGCATCCGCTTCTGCTGAGAGCACATCAACAAAACTAAGTCCAATGGCCTACCGACGGCAAGGCCTTATGTCTTTGGCTCTCGTCCTCTGTCGCCTTGCACAAATGGCCTTTGCTCGCTTCGTTACGTTGTGCTCGGCGACCGGACTTATAATCCTTCTGACGTTTTGGTTCTATGACGGCATAGGCATGTTAATCCTGCTTCACGTTGCAGTCTTAGGTAAGTTTGAAATCAAGTTCCTGGACTGAATTATGGCTTTATTTGAGTAACTGAAGCTAGTCTCACCTGAAAGCTTTTACAATGTCATTATCGTTACATACAAGGTATCAACTGGCCTCTTCTGAACTAAACTTCATTTCAAAATGATTGAAAGTACTGTGAAAAGTGACTAAGTTTGATTTGAATATGTATATTGTATATGATATATTGAATCGATTGAATATGATATATGGAATATATTGAATGTGTTTATTGAATATGAATTGATTATGAAAGTATGAATGAATGAACGAATAATTGAGATTTATGTGACAAAAGTCAGTAGTTGAATGATAGGTGTGGTCAGTCAGTAAAGGAGAGGGCATATAATGGACAGCGAGCGTGAAAATGTTTCGTCATCTGTCTCCAAATGGCAGCAGAGTAGTACATTATACTCAATACATCTTTCAAAGGTTGTGTTATAGTAATTGTAATTGTAATCGAACATTTATATAGCGCTGCTCAAAAATCAGCTGCGCTCTCGACCTTGCTTCAGTGCCTGCGTCAGGGAACAAAAATGTCTTAAGGCAGTCTACGGAACTGAGAAGATGATAGGGCTAGTAACTCAAGGCGAAGAGATTGGGGAAGAGAGTTCCAAGCTGATGGGCCAACACGTGCAAAGCACCTAGAGTGGGCCGTTTCAGAAACATCATGCGAGGGACAACCATAAGGCCACGGGTCGAAGATCGCAAAGAGGCCCTCGTCAGGTAAAGAGGAGACAAAGGTGCAAAAGACCTCAGGTAGGATGGGGGCCACCCCAACAAGACAGTTATGCATGAGGGAAAGGATTCCTAACTGTCGCTTTTAAATTAATTCTGACCTGTCACAATATTGACAGTCCAGCACACCAATCACTAGACTACAGTTATCACACACCCAACAATTGTTTTATTTTTAGAAGCTAGCATTTATATATTTGTCTGTGTGTTATTCAGGAGTGCTGTACAATGCTCAGGACTTGCTGCTATTCTACCCAGACCAGCCACCTCAGTCTTTTCTGTTTGTCGAGTCACCATCGATGTTTGGGCTCCCGTTCGACAACATCACTGTTCAGACAAAAGATGGCGTCCGCATCAACATGTTCCTCATCAAGCAGCCACCGAATCTCCTTGGCAACGCTCCAACTGTGATATATTTCCACGGAAACGCTGGCAACATTGGACATCGGTGAGAATCAAGGAAATACAGCTGTGTTTATTGCATGGATGGAAATTATTTTGATGAAATTAGGTTGAATGTGTACTCTTTTGTAACACTTTTGTCATCAGAAGATTTGCCGTGTGATATAGGAAGCCAAAAGCCTTTATGTTTTAAAAAACAGTTAACAATATACTGCTGTATAGCTCTGAGCATTTGTGCTGAGAGTTGACAGTGTGTGGAAAGCATCATAGAAGTAGCTTGCTACTGATGATGCTCTAGAAATTGGTGTAATTATAATTACAGTTACAGCACTGAAACCTGACTACATGTTACGCTGTGAGGCTGTGATCATCTCATTTTGAAAAAGTCTTCCAAGTGCTGTCTTGCTTGTAACAAATTTACCATACTGCACTCCAGTTTACCCTTTCATGTCAAATTTATTGTCAGCTAACCGTGGCCAGTTGTTTAAATATTGCATCTTTCGAAAGACAGACTTCTGGTTTCTGTGTCTCTTTGATCTACATGTATGACTCACTTTGCCCAGCTTTGTTAGGTCTATCACTGCCGTATACTTGGTTAGTGCCAATCTGAAGCCTGGGTAAAGGAGGAGGGAGACATGAATCATATGTCATAATATGACTGTCATCGCTATTTTCAACCCTTTCTTTGACCTGGGCTATGCTATGACATTTGTAAATCGTCGTATTATCCTTATTATTATTTTATTATTCTTATAAATGCTATGTATTGTATAGAGTTCTATGGTTTCTGTTAGACTTCCCAACGCTCACGGTTTCTATCATCGATGTAAGGCGAACATTCTTCTCGTTGAGTACAGAGGATATGGCAGGAGTCGAGGCCATCCATCGGAATCAGGTAGAAAAGACTTAACACCGGCTAACTTGGTGTTTATATAGTCATGGTGTTGTTGTTATGATGTAATGGTGGTGGTGGTGATGCTCATAGTGGTGTTGACAATGATGATGTTATATCCAGTGTGGTTTTTTATTGATGTGTATTATGACATCTGTGATGGTGATTATTGTGGCTGCGTAGTGGTGTGGTGGTTTTCACATGCACTCTACTGCACATCAAATCAAACCAACTGTGCCTTCGCCTATGAGAGTGTGATCTTCGTCTTGGAATATTATGTTCCAAACATTCTTCATGTATGAAGTCATCTACTGTATATATGCATAATGATGCCTTATTCTCTGTCAAACAGCTGTAGGATGTGCTTGTTTAGCTCAGTTCGATAACCATGTGTACAGAGCTTTTAATAGGCCGTGTATTTGATATTGCCCTCAAAAATGCACATGTCCATACAACAGAAGACTGATGGTGCAGAGCAATTGTGAGCAAAGGACTTGCTCAAGGTCCCTACACAGTAAATACATACACACTCCTACATATACCTTTCAACGCATTAGAGCATTGAACCGTAACTCATCTGTTGCAGGTGTTCAGTCAAGGCCTGAATCAATCAAACAAAGTCACACAGTCTATCAATCAATAGCCAGATGTGTTGATGAATCAGAGATAATGATACTGTCGTCTGTTTGCCTCGTAGGTCTGTACCTCGATGCGGAGGCTGCCCTAGACTACATCTTCACGCGGTCGGACATCAACCAACAGAGGCTGGTGGTGTTCGGTCGATCGCTAGGTGGCGCTGTTGCTGTTCGGACGTGCAGCATCCCGTACTATGCATCCCGTGTCGCTTGCCTTGTCGTTGAAAACACATTTACATCGATTCCAGAAATGGCACACACGTTATTTGATGTCCGTCTGCTAAGCTACATCCCAGAATGGTGCTACAAGAACAAGGTCTGATTGTCTTCCACGGGGTTGATATCTTCTTGTGTCGGGTAAAACCCTGGACATTTTATAAAGCCTTGAACGGCGAGCATGTACTAAAATGTATGGGAAACCAAGGCAGCTCGTTGGTTACAGGGTTAAGCAATGTGACCTGTAAAAGAAATGAGGTTATTGTGATCATACATTTGTATAGCTTCAGTTGAAGTGAAACTGATCAGACCAGTGTTTCGCAACCTGGATGTTGCAGGACCCAATGGTGCTGTGAATGTGCTCTAGGAGTGCCACTGTGGGATAATATTTTTGCAGCTTTTTGCATTGTTGCAAAATGTGAGAAACTACTGATTATCAGTACTGCCATCAGCCTATAACTATTTCTTTAAACTTAAAATAGCGTAGAAACAGTTGCAACAACACTGGTCGAATTAAAGGAACGTTGCTTGCGATTAAAGAACTAACTGGCAGAAAAACAAATGAAATTAAGACCGGTTGTAGTTGACTGAATGACTTTTAGTAAAGGTAACTTGCTCTGAAAAACATTGGGAAGAACTGTGCAGTTTATGCCAGATGAATTCAGTGTCTGCTGCAATCAGAAATTGCATTGCTATTGTATGCTTAACTATTTTGTGCAATTTCAGGATATATTTGCTTGTTCAAAAGAATAACCGATTTACCTGTTTTTAGTTTCTGTCGCGATATCGTATTGACAAAATCGAAATGCCGACGTTGTTTGTCGGCGGTCTGAAAGACAATCTCGTCCCTCCAAAAATGATGCTTCAGCTTTACAATGTAAGTTGTAAACATCGCATGCGTACAGCAGTGTACTTGTGTATTTATTACCGCTACACACATCTGTAACTATTAATCCTTAAAATGTAATGTTTGTACAGTGTGGGTTTGTCAACGCGCTCCGGGAATGCACTGTGTTATGTCTCGCAAAGTTATCAACTTAATACGCTGTATTGGTTAATGTGCCGTACAGTATAGTGTTAAATATTGGCTGTTACAACCAGATGTATGAGGTAATGTTAATTAAGTCATTCATACATGCTCTGTAAGGCATTGTGTAATGTTGCCCTCATGTAGGGGGATTGCCATGCAGTTCAGTACTCGTAGGTCTGCCACATGGGTAATTATCTGCCTTGATAGGGTTCTCTGTTGAGCAGCTCGCCTCATCGGCCTCCTTCATAAATATTCTGCTGTCTCTGCCTAAATATAAGTGATATCCTTCACTGGCTCCCTGTTTCTCAGTGCATCGCCTCCTGAGTTGCTGCACTTCTTGGTTGTGCTCCATCTGTAAGATGCTCACGTGTGTTACAACCCGTTCATCGATACAATGCCTTTAGATTGAAAGAAAGATGGATTTCGACTAAGCAGAAAATGTATCCTGGGCCGAATACAGTTGACAACTACTTTACGAGTTTGAAGGTTTTTATAGTTCTGTTAGATATTGTCTTCTTATTCTTATTGTTCAAGAAACCTGACAAGTTTGCTTAATATCGACATGCGTGTCCATTGACGAAACTGTTACTATTTACTCAGAACAGTTGGCTTATAGTATTTGTTGTGATGAGTTGTTCAACTCGGCTTCTTGCTTGCTTGTGTAAGAATGAAATTTGCAATTTCTTTGTTTGCAATCTCTTTATTTCTGATATTTTTCGTAGATATCTGGGAGTCGGTTGAAGCGGCTGGCTCTCTTTCCGAACGGTACACACAACGAAACATGGAACTGCCGAGGATACTACGACGTCGTCACCCATTTCTTTTCCGAGGTGTCTATAAAACGCAGAATTCTCTTCTAAAACATAGCAAATTTACGTTAATACCGACATGCATATCTCTGCGTTTACTCGGAGTTGTATGCATTTTACATACATTACATAGAGTAGTTTACATTTTGCATACATTAGTATACACTGTACATACTTTTCATGCATTAGCATACGCTACGCTACATACATTTCGTACATTAGTATACACTGTGCATACATTTCATGCATTAGTATAAATTTTACATACATTACATACATTAGTATTTATTTTACATACATTTTGCTTGTTGTTAAAGAAATCCTGCCGTGGTGTTTAAATGTCTCTGTATGACTTCTGATGACGCTGAGTGACTTTAAATGACTTTAAATGAATTTCATGACTCGTGAATGACTTTAAGCTGCGCATCCAACAATTTTTTAACATCATCTTATGGTATCAAAGGCCGTTGATGTTGATAGGAAACAATTTCTTTACAGTTTTCAGTGACTCACTCAAGGCAAATTTAAATAACCCTAAATGACTTTAAATGACTCAAGATTACTCCAGATGATTCTTAGTAACTTGAAATGACTCTGAGTGATTTTTAATAACTGAATGACTAATAGACTTACAGCCTGTTGTATAGATGATGTATATATTATATTTAAATTACCTTGTTACCTTGTGCTGTCAGTTCCTGGAACTCTTGCGACCTTCATGATCAAGCCTCTCCATTTCCTTCTGTCCGCTCGCATCTCTCAGTTCTGCCAAATTCATTCCAGTTGTTTCATGTATCTCGTCCATCCACTTTTTCCTTGGTCGTCCTTGTTTTCTCCTTCCCTCTCCATATGCTAACATCATTTCCTTTTCTCCAATCCATCTGATCGCATGACATGACCAAAGAACCTCAACTTTGCTCTTAGCACTGTTTGTTGTAGTGTCTCTTCATTCTCAATTCCGATACTCATGCGCACCCAATCGTTGGTCCTTTTCTTTCCATGATATTCTCTGCATCTTCCTCCATATCCACATTTCGCATGCGTTAATCTTTTTTTTTTTCATTTTCTTGGTCATTGTATGTCTCACTGCCGTATGTTACTGTTGGTATGATCAGAGCCTTCACTAATCTTTTTTTCGTGTCTATACTCACATGTTTGTCCTTCCATATTTTTTCCAGACCATTCATTGCAGTTTTTCCTATCGCTACTCTACGATTTATTTCCATATCACACTTTCCCTCTTTTTTCTATTACTGATCCCAAAAACGTGAAGCTAGTTACCGTTTCTATTTCCTCTCCATCTACTACAAAACTGTCCTCCTCCTCTGTTGTCATGATCTTTGTCTTCTTTATATTGAAGTAGAGTCCTGCTTTCTCACTTTCACTCTTGAGCCTTCTTATTAGTTCTACCAAATCGGTTTTTACCCGCCAATAGTGTTGTATCGTCAGCAGTATCTCAGATTGTTCATTGTTCTTCCCGCTATCTGTATTCCTTCCATAGCTCATCCATTCCCGGCCTCATTATCCTTTCAGCATACATATTAAATAGGAAAGGAGACAGCATCCTTGCCGCACTCCCTTTCCTAATCCTGAATCTGTCAGTATCTCCATATTCAGTCCTTATCACCGCTATCTGATCTTCGACAACCCCTAAGAAGTTGTATCAAGTGTTTCGGTATTCCCATTTCTCCCAAGGTTTTCCACATCAATTCATGATTAATGCAGTCAAACGCTTTGCTATAATCAATGAAGCATATGTATACTTTCTGTCCAAACTCCCTTTGTCTCTCCATTATCCACCTCATATTGGCAATATGATCACGTGTTCCACGAAATTTCCTAAATCCTGCTTGACTATCAGGAAGCTCTCTCTCTATTGTACTCTCCATTCTTTTATGTATTATTTTGAGTAATATTTTGCTTATGTGTGATATCATTGCTATTGTCTTTCCAATCTTCTGGCCACTTTCCAGTTTTCCATATGTTATTACAAATCTTTGTTATTGTCTTTGTCATCACGCCATCCCCAGCTTTTACCATTTCTATTGGTATCCCGTCTTGACCCGGGGCCTTATTATCTTTCAATTGTTTAATAGCCCATTCTACCTCTGCTTCCATTATTTCCGGTTCATTTTCATACTCTGTTACATCTGTTTTTTCTACCTTTACTCTTTTATCTTCGTTGTACAACTCTTCTGTGTATTCCTTCCATCTTTTCTTCATTCCTTCTTCATCCGCAATTATGTGTCCATCACCTGCTTTCAGCGACCCCATTTTTGGTGTGTTTTTTCTCGTTATTTCCCTCACTTTTGAAAACATAGTTTTAGTTCTTCCTTTTCTTCCCTCCTCCTCCATTTCCTTGCATAATTCATTTAGATGTTTTTCTTTGTCCATGCGCGCTTGTTTGGAATGCGCTGTTCAGTTTTCTTATCTTATCTTTATCTCCTTCTCTTTTTGCTTCCCTTCTGCATATGGCTATGTTAATAGCTTCTTTCGATAGCCAAGGAGTTGTTTTAGTTTTTCTTTTCTTCGGAATATATTTCTCCGCAGTTTCTAAGATCACTTCCTTTGTCTTTAAATAGTTACAAATAAAACAGAAATTTTTTTGGTTTTCATTTTCAGGTTGACCAGTTTTCTCGTGGCAAATCTTTACCACCAGAAGGCACGTACCCTGTCAGCGGAATGTATCGCGAGGGCGAAGAAGACTTGTAGGGAAATCCGTTCCAGTGCGAAGGTGTCTGATTTTTCAAACAGCAATAGCTGAAGCTTCACTTAGAGTTGGACAAGAGCACCAAGCCGTGATCTGCTGGGAATCGGTCTAAACGACAGACGATGGCTTTTGTTCGACTTTTCGATAAACGAACGAACGATGTCTATGGTCTACTATTTCTATGCCTCCCTTCTAGCGTCCTCCTCAGGGTTTTCGAAATAGGATCATTGTTGTCTCTATCGTTCTTATTATTTCAATCTCAATTTTCTTTAATTGTTTTTGATTTACTATTTCCTTTCTCGTACTGTTTTATAATTATTATTTTTATCATTATTATTGGGTTTTTCAACCCAAAGTAGCTTAATTCAACCCTAAGGTTCTTAAAATGGAGTCTGGCGATGATAAAGTCACTTCTGGAATGGCTATAACTCGTCAAGTTCTGGTTGAGCAAAAGTACCACGGAAGACAACGGCGCTGAAGTGCTGAATGGTAATTGCAGGACGTCTGAAGAGGTAGCACGTTTCTTTAGGGTTCCAGAAATTTAAATTAGGTAGTGGGTGAAGTCCTTGGCGAAATTAGTATTTATTATTATTATTATTATTAAGGTTATTATTTGCATTTTATTAGTACTATTTTTTTTATATGTTTTATTGTTATTACTATTGCTATTATTATTTTACTTATTTCTGCTCATCTCTGCTATTACTATTTCTTATAATAATAATAATAATAATAATAATAAGTAATAATTATTAGTAATCTTTTTCATATGTATATATATATGTATTATTATTATTTGAGGTAGAATTTATGTGTCAAGGGTTTAAAAAGATATGCTTTAATGTTGGTGTATTATTATTTTGATGTAAAAATTTGTAAAATCAAGGTAAGTAAGTCTTTGAAAGTAACATTCCTCTTTACCAGTGGAGTGTGAAGTGTTTTTTGTACACGAGATGCACACAGTTTGACCGGTGCTCGAAGAAGTTCTTGTTAAGTGAATTCATGGCATGCTGCGTACGTAAGTAAGTAGCCTTTGTTTGCTTGTGACAAGCTCATGTACGTTACAGAAGTAGTTAACTTGGATTACGACAATGAGTCCGTGTAAACAATGGACATGTACGACTAAATATAACTGTTTTTTATTGCACTTGAACCTCCTGTTTAAACCATGTATAAGAGTCATATCAAGTTAAGCATTATACGGAATTGCTCTGTAAGATATGCTACATGGTCATTGGTCATCTTATTGTTAGAATGTTTGACCTGTAGGAAAACGATTGACAGTTTGAGCCTTGTGAGCAATCTTTATGTAGCAACTGTTGAGAAGTTGTCCATGGACTATTATTGTTTCTGTCACTAAGCTGTGCAATTTGATTCAGTCAGAGGATGTGAAGTAAACAGCACCTTGACAAACACCCATAACTCTGCAACATGGGTAATCTGGTTGTTACCCATCTCGTACTTCCACAGTGCAATGTGCAGGCTTTGCCATGGTTGGTCCCTCATTCTGGAACAGGCCTCCATATAATCTGTGACATGAGCTTCTTCTACTCTCCATGCCTCTATTTCGTAAGCGGTTCAAGACCGTTCTATTCACTAGTGGTTTTGTGTAGTCAGGTCGGGTGCAGCTCTGATGAGTTTCCTGAAGAGGCGCTATGTAAATAAGCAATTAAAATTACAATTACGATGCACCGGGAAGTGACACAATGAGAACCCACTGTTCAGCTTAAGAGTGGGAGCTTTACGTCTCTAAAATATTTGCATTCAGAGGCTAAATTGAACGTTGAAAACATTATACTAGATTTCATAGTATGATGATGCATGTTATATTGGGATTCTGATTTACAACCATTAGCAGTGTTTTAGTTGACAGTCTGAGGGGTTCATTCCCTCACTCTTCATCTTACTGCCTCTGCTGAGTGACTGGAAAGATGTTGAGTTGAGGAAACCAAATTATCTTGAGTCATCAGTTGTGTCGTTTGCAAGATAATGACCATGTCACATTTTAACCTGCGTTTGTATGCTTTGCCAATCTGTAAAATATGTGACCCTTCAGCTTTTTTTCAGCAACTAAAACACTGGCTATTGGTATTGTTTTGCTAAGTTGTGATGCAGATTGTCAAATTCTGATGTGCAAACTGGTGAGTCCTTGGTTGTTAGTTGGGATCCTTTATCAATGTTATGACTGTATGGTTATCTTTTTATTGCTCATTTTGTCCTGGTGATGATTGTTTCCTCTATATTGGGTTAGATACGGAATTTTTATCCTTACTTTTCATGCTGCTTTTCGATTTGAGTATTGGCGACCTTGTGAAGCTATGGTTAGTTTGACGTCGTTGTCAACTACTCTGTGAGGTTTTGGTTTAATTGTGGTGGTTACTAGTTGCTCCCCTGTAAGGGTAGTGTACTTAAAGCCAGTATCGGTTTATCTGAACATCTAAACCTAAGCTACAATAATTTCATCCTTCAAGTAGCAACTTAAAACTTGTAATTTGACTATGGTTACTTACTTTCCCTTCTTTAGCCGTCCATTATTGCCTATCGCTGACAGGCAACTGGCAGTGCCTCTGATTTAGGTTTTTGTTATCATTCATTCATTCAACCCTACACCTGTTTTTTCAAAGTTCACCTTCTTAATCACTCTGGTGATTATCTGTCTTTTGCTTTATATAATACGGGTTTGTGTAGGTGTTGATGTCGTAGGACTAGCCTTGTTCTCATCTCAACCGTGTAGCTTTTGAGGTCTTTGATTTGAGTTTACTGTGTCTGGCGTTTACTCGTAGGTGACAGAGAAAAAGTAACCTCTGTAGACATGGTAGCCAGCCGTTCAATTTGATTTCATTGCTCACCTTGTTGTGGGTTCGAATCTCTGTTCCTCTGAGATGGGACTCGCAGCAAGTCCTTAAAGCTCAACTGATGTTTCATCACTAGGCAATAGCACTATACATACATACACACAAACACTCGTACATACGTACACACACATGCATGCATACATATACATATAAATCCTTCATAAGTGGCTCAAAACTCAGTATTTTGCCTTGGCTTTCAAGCACTTAGATATCTGTGTTTTCTCCTGGCGGCTGACTATCCATGCCTCAGCTTCACATTTCGGTGTGACCATGCGCGCATTTACACATTTAATTAATGATAGTAATAATATTGTACATATATGTATAAACTAAGAAGATGTGAGAACTTTGCACACAATGTGAAGAAGACCTTTAGAATGAGTGTGTTGATATGACTTGCTATGTATGGGTGACGCCCGACTGATTTGGATACACCATCGGGTGATACTTTGTGCATTAGACACTGGAGCCATAGAAGCTGCTAGTTATGGTTATGTATTGACCCGTGTGTGTGTGTGTGTGTGTGTTAGAAGGGGTCACCCATAAAGGATGTCTGCAAGAAGTGATCTTCTTTGGACCCTCCCTCCTTTGTTCGCGTTTGGCATTACACTCATCCCATATTCCTTTTTGGATGTCTGTACTCCGAGTACCAAGTCCTAGATTAGGCTTCCCTGTTGATTTTGCGTTGGCTAAATGTGCTAAGGGTGGGCTGCCATGTTTCAGCAAAGGGACTCTACTAGCATCCAACGCAAAGGGACTCTAATTGGATCCAATGCAAAGGGACTCTACTTAGATCCAATGCAAAGGGACTCTAATTGGATCCAATGCAAAAGGACTCTACTTAGATCCAATGCAATAAAGACTGCTTTTCTGACTGAAGTTAGCGTTTAAGGCCCAAGCTGTACTGAAGTAAACTACAGTATGTAACAAACTTAGGAGTAGATGAGTGAGTTACCCAAAGTAAATCCAGTTGTTTTCCAGTCTTTTGCTTTGTACCATATTTTATGTGAAGTGATTTTTGGAATGACCGTAGTGTTCAACGTGGAATTCTACTCAATACGGTTCATTAGAGATGTGTTAATATAATTTGAATAATTTCTTTAATTTAATGCATGAACAATTATTATTGCTTAAGGCAACATTAATCAACTGTCTGACTTTCTGGATATTTAATCACTCAGTTGTAAATGTAATTGTCAATTAGAATTGTCTTCTTAAGTTGGTGATTGTACAATAATTTCAGTTCGACAAATAAAATATTCAATATTATTTAAGTGGAGACTTGAGATTACGGTTGTGCCAATCGCATTTGTGTATGAATGTCTGCTTGCAATTAAGTGTGCATACTTTTTTTTGAAAGTACTGTTTCAGCATGTATGAATGCATGATACACAGTTGTTTACGATAATGTACATACTGTACATGTATGTCAAGACAACATTTGTGACAATATCTTCAGTATTGGAAACTTTAACAGAAGTAATTAACAATTTTCAACAAATTCTTCAGAGGTAGCACTAGCAACATTAACCGACATTAACAGAAGTAATAATTAGTAATTTTCAACAATTTCAGTGGTAGCAACATTTAACAATGCTTGGTAGTTTCTGCTCGACGATTGGCTTTGCTCACTCCCTCTGATCTGGACCTATCTGGACTGGCACCACAGGAATATAAGACAGACGTAGTAGTAATAATTATTATTATTAGAGAAATTTTACATAGCAACCCCTTCAAGGTTGCCTATGTAGGAGCGCTATATAAAGAGATATATTGCCCAAAATAACCCGAAGTATAGACACTTGGAGCCAAGCTAATTGCGTGGGAGTAATCCAACATATTATTTTCTGTTCACCCATTAGTAACCACTAAGGACGCTTGTTGCTAAGGAGGCTGGTCGCTAGGGAGGCTGGTTGCTAAGGAGGATGAGGCTGATGATGAAGCTTGGCAGATTGCCAAGGAAGCTGCTTGTTAAGTAGGCTCAGTGCTTTTTTTCTAGAGAAAAAGGTTCCGGAACTAAACAAATTCAGAACAGTTATAGGGGCATATTTTATGCAAATATTTCTATTTCATATAAATCAATACCAATAAACGCTGAAAGCACTTAAATTAAATTAAAGTATTTAAGTAATTTTAAATAATTTTTAGTAAAAATTTTAATTAACTAAATTAGTTTTAATAGTTGAAAAAAGGTCCCGGAACGATGTTCCGGACCGCTCCGGCTGAAAAAAAGCACTGAGTAGGCCTAGGCTGACCGACTTCCAAAGGCGAGCAAGGTTGGTTCACAACATAATTTGTATTAAATATAGGCTATCTATATTTTTTATCTGAGGTACACAAAAGTCATGATCTCTGAGAACGAAAAATTGCAGGAGCAACAATTGTGACCAACTCCTATAATACAGCTCATGCCCACTAGCCTAGGGCGAGTAGCCTAATTAAATTAAGACATAGGCCTAACAGAATTCAATACGTGATGCTATAAACGTGCGACTGTTCTGTAGGCAGGTCGCCTATGCTTATCTTTGTGCTCTGCTTTCAAAGCTAGCAAGTTGTTTAGAAGCGTGGCTAACGATGACAGTCGGCTTGACTTAAAAGCTCTGCTGATCTTACTGAAGCCATCGACTGAATAAGTCTTCGCCCGATCCGAATACTGCTGTGCGCATAATGACACGAGTAGGCCTGTGGTCGATTTCAATCAGTACTGAGCACAAAAGATAGACGGTGGTTGGCTTTTGAGAAACCCAAAGCAAGCGCTGTTGAAATGTTCAAAAGGCTCGGATATCCTACGTCACACTCGTGTCATTTATATTTATTATTATTAGCCTATTATTATTAAACTGGATATAGCGCGCCTAAACAAAAGAATCTTGCACAAAGGCGCGTAACAGGAAAGTCTAGTCGTAATCAGTGGTGTAGTGGGGGGGGAACGTGGGGGAACGCCGTTCCCCCACTTTTTTCTCACACTATGCAAAATTCTTGCAAGATTGCACTTTTTGCTTACTTCAATATGCAGGCGTTCCCCCACTTCATTTTTAGGACTACACTACTGGTCGTAATAAATCTTGACCAAATAGTCTTGAAGTTCTTTTTGAAGAGCGTTAATGTTGAAGATTTGCGAATAAAGTCCGGCAGTTCATTCCGTTCAGCTAGTGCAAATGCAGGATTTCCAGATTCAGATTCTTCTACTCTATAATTATACAGAGCACCTTTATACGACAACACTTTTATTAAAAGACACGAGTGAACTTTAGCAATGACGGGACTGAACATTATTTATGTCATTTATATATAATTTATATGATGTCGTTGGTGACTTGTTGTCATTAAATATTCTAACCATCTATTTTTACGCCTATATTGGGTGGACACAGCATAGCACAGCTAAAGTTGTACTGTAAAGTCAAGCTTCCGCCTACTGAACTTTCTGCCAAGGATGACGTCAGACAGAGCTAATTTCCCTTTTGTCCCCTCCTCCCTGTGATTTGCAGTGATTTCCCACTTTTTTGGGGGCTGAGCCGCAGTTAAGGGGGGGCTAAGCCCCCATATCTGCCCTCTGACGCCACCACTGTGTCATAACAACGCTCGAACATAATGTAGGTGGAGCCGAAGTTCTTTGTGTGACGTGACTGACGTCACATTATTATGTCGTCAATCATCGCTTCTCACTGCATCTGGCTTAAGCCTACGTCATTCTACATCATAGCAATAACCAAAAAACGTTCTCATAGCAACGTGAGATCATGCAATATGATAATTAATAATATAAACGTGTAAGCGAAGCGGCCGCAGCCAGTCGCGCAGCGGACGCCCAGCGACCCACATGTAGACACGCGCAAGGTAGGGTAGGATAGGGGATGGTAGGGGAGGGAGGGAGGGAGGGTAGGGGGAGGTGGGGAGGGAGGGGAGGGAGGAAAGAAAAGGGAGAGGAGGGAGGGGAGATAGTGTGAGGGAGGGGAGTGTTAGGGAGGGGATGGAGGGGTTGGGGAGGGGGAGACGTTGGGAGGGGAGTAGGATGAACATGGAGGGAGAGGATGGGATGGGAACGGAGATGTGGGAGGGCTGTAGGGAAGGGAGTTGGGAGTGCGACGGAGCATGGACGTATTTAGGGGGTGGTTTTACGGGTTCAAACCCCCCAAAATAAGTTTCCGAAAAATGTTTTATATGCTTTTACATGCAAAATACAAAAAACCTGGACTTTTGCGACGATTTTCAATGGAAACCCCCGAAATCTTAAAACCCCCTCCGAAATTTGTTTCTGTCTACGCCCATGGAGTGGAGTGAAAATCATTTTAAAATTGTTTTTAGCCGTCCTAATAATATAATGAAGCAGAAGTAGAGAGTGACATGGGGAATTTCCCCGCGGGAAAACCGCGGTATCCGCGGTAAATCCCGCGGTAATGGGGACAACAATTGCGGTAGGCCTAATACCGCGGTAATGGGGTTTACTCTCGCGGTAATACCGCGGTAATGGGGAATGAGCCGGCAAGAAACCCGGGTGATGTTAAGAACTTGAGAACTTATAAGGAGATTTTCTTATTTCCTGAAGCCTTCTAGTCAGAAATGGGTTCAAATGGTCAAGACTTGGTTAATGAAAACTGCCGATAAGACAATAACAGACTAATGCAGTCAGCAATACAAATAGCTTTGTAATCTAAAATATGCTATTTTTAAAATTTTAATTGGTGTAAGCTTTTGCGGGGAATGTGATGTCGTCCTGCGGGGATGGGGACAAACCCTGCGGGGATGGGGACGGGGATGGGGCGGGGATGGGGAAGACTTACTTGTTGCGGGGATGGGATGGGGACGAGATTGTCTCCCCATGTCACTCTCTAAGCAGAAGTGAACGCTGATCCTTCCTTCTGTACTCTGTGACAAACGGTGTCATAGCAATGCTCGAACTGTGGCAATAAAACTTTTTGATTGATTGAATATAATATAGGTCTAGCCATTGCCTTCTACGTAGATACTAGTATCTAGAAGGCAATGGTCTAGCCGAAGGTCTTTGTGTGACGTCACAATATTATGTCTTCAAGCATCGTCTCTCACTGCATTTGGCTTAGGCCTACGTTATTCTACGTCATAGCAATTACCAAAAAACGTTTCAGTTGTGAGATCATGCACAATGATAATTATTAATAATATAAACGTGTAACGCAAAGCGGCCGCGTAGCGGCCAGCCACTCTCTCACGCAGCAGACGCCCAGCGACCCACATGTAGACACGCGCAAGCTATAGGGTAGGATAGGGGAGGGCATAGTGTGAAGGAGTGGAGTGTTAGGGAGGGGATGGAGGGGTTGGGAGGGGAGACGATGGGAGGGGAGTAGGATGGACATGGAGGGAGAGGATTTTAAAATTGTTTTTTAGCCGTCCTAGGACGGGCAAACATCTAGTGTATAATATTATAGAACATCCACCAAGAGTTTACAAACGGGCATAACCATACATCGACAAAACTGTCATCGAGTACTGTTCTCAAGTGTGTTTTTATTAGCTTGAGGCAACTGAATAACCGCTCTGATTGAGCAGATGGGCATGCAGTCAAAGTTAGCCTGTTTAGTTCATAGAAGGCTTCGTCAAATTACTTATAGTATATTCATTTATTATGCAAAAGCAGCAAAACAGGCTGGCACACCGCAACCTGGGACATTAAGAGTTCAAGACAGAGTACAATACTGTGAAGATGGAGGGAGTAATCAATGTTGGTTAATCGTTATAAAAGAACCACTAAGACAAAGTTTCTTTCGTCTTTGCACGGAAGGTTCTGCAGTGAAACGAGTGAATGCAGTCAGTTTATCACCTTCAAATGCTGACATTAGGCCTATCCAGTTTCGTTGCTTTCTATCAATCACTCTTTTCAACTGTCGCAATTCCAGATTTACATCATCCATCTGGGCTTTGTATAACTGCATGCAAAAGGAGCAAACATTTACCGTATCAAAAACTTGCACTGTCTGACAGCTTTGTGACAGGCAACGACCAGGGCAAAGGCTTTTTAACCAGGGCATTTGTCCTGGCTTGCCCTCCTGTAGCGTCGAACACTGTAGACTACAGTAGCGCACTAGTCTTCTCGCATCACATTGACACATTCTGGCTCATTCAGTCACTGTCACAGTCGGTGGGTGGCATTATGGTCGGCATAATATTTGATTCTGCCATGTCGATGTCACCTGCACCAGTAAATGTTTTTCACAGTCCAACGCTTTTCTATTTCGACAACATGGACATCGAACGAGTCTCCTAATTTCCATGACAGATACGTGCTCAACTGTACATTATTATTCGACTTCGGCACCTTCGCCGCGGACGCCGCCATTGTTGTATTAAATAATTTCCGAAATTAGTGACGTTACGAATGACATCGCGCGTCGTGAAGTGTCGACCGTGTTGTTATGGCCAATCATATTCACGACCGTAGCAAGCTATAAATTGCGCCCTGTTCCAGGCGTAGGCCCTATATCTATCGCCCTACTCATCAAAGATCAACTTAACCAATAACAACAAAATTTGTTATCTCGAATATAATATAAAACTTTTTCTTTGTCTATAAAGAAAATATAAACGAAGTTTCTATGTTTCTATTAACATTTCATTTTAATCAGTTGAGATATAGGGTAACTTGGGGTAATATGGACCACCTAACCAAACAATCAATCGATCAATGCTTTAT
>JACEVL010000024.1:1086046-1183546 GCA_020284085.1 Aporrectodea caliginosa | reverse complement strand
AATTTTAAAAATAGGCCACTTGTATATTGATGATTTCATTGCAATTATTAACGACTATTTTCAGTAGGGTATACAGCTTAGATCCTACATGTAGCCCCCATGGGCGGAGTTTGGTCTAAGTTCATGGGGGGGGGGCTAAAGCATACCTTCACCTCCCGTTCCCCCGTCTAGAGAGTGACATGGGGAGGCAATTTCGTTCCCATCCCCGCCCCGCAACAAGTAAGTGTTCGCCATCCCCACCCCATCCCCGCAGGGTTTGTCCCAATCCCCGCCCCATCCCCGCAGGTTTTCTCCCCATCCCCACCCCATCCCCGCATGACGACATCACATTCACCGCAACAAGTTTACACCAATTCAAATTTAAAAATAAAATTTTTAGCTTACAAACCCCTTGTATTGCAGACTGCAATAGTCTGTTATTATCTTATCGACAGTTTACATTTACCAAGTCCTGACTATTTCTGACTAGAAGGCTTCAGGAAATAAAAAATCTCCTTACCAGTTCTCAAGTTCTTAACATCACCCGGGTTTATTGCCGGCTCATTCCCCATTACCGGCTCATTCCCCAATTGTTGTCCCCATTACCGCGGTATTACCGCAACTGTTGTCCCCATTACCGCGGGATTTACCGCGGTTACCGCGATTTTCCCGCGGGAAAATTCCCCATGTCACTCTCTAACCCCCGTCGCAAAGCGCCCCCTTTAAAACGGAGGTTTTTTGGGCGATTTGAGTTTCTCAATGGCCAAATGTATTTTGAGCATACTTGCTACTAATTTCGTCCTTCTGGTGAGAAGTCTTGGATTTTACTGCTTAAAAATACATGCTGGCCTTACATCGAAGACTGCGACTATATAGTCGACTACGCCAGAGGTCTCCAAAGTACGGCCCGCGGGCCACATCCGGCCCGCCAAGGCCTTTAATCTGGCCCGCGGAACTCTCCTTGAAGAAATAAACTAAATTGGGAAAATTGAAAATTTTAACGCCGCTGTACTCTGACGTGCATATTGCCAAAATCCATGTCGCTGTTTTAAGGCACTGTGCCTGATATGCAATGACACCATTGCAGTGCTTAAAGAGTACAATATTAGGAGACATTGTGAATCCAAGCATTCATCGCATTACTCACAATTCACTGGACAGCTGCGCACGGAGAAATTTTTTTCGTCGGAGTTTTGGCCCGTGGAGCTTTAGAAATTCAGCAATGTGGCCCCCCGCTGGAAAACTTTGGAGACCCCTGGACTACGCTAATGCAGCTGTAAGTGTCGAGTTCCACGGGTTGCATACATGAGAACCAGATCCGCGGGGACTAAAGCAGCCGTCATATCACATTTAATGTTCAAAAGAAGCGTAGAAAAAGTTCGTGGGTTCATAGGGGGGGGGCTTAGCCCCCCTATCCCCTGATAAACTCCGCCCATGGTAGGCCCTACACTAGGTTGACGCAACATCGCTACATAGCCTACAGTGGTGTGGACAGCGTGAGCTGGTAATAGCGTATCGAGTGATTGCAGGCTTCCCGGAATGGCAAAGTCGAAAGTTGGCAGCCCTACTTCCGATGCCTAGGGAAGTACTCCTACAACCCATAAAATAAGAGACCGTACACCGTCAGTGGGAGAACCGGACGGCGCCGGAGATGACGGGTCATTCGCCGTCATAATTATGCCGAGGCTAAGAATACTGCAGCCACTAACACTGTAGGCCTATACCCATGGTTGCTCTCGGGACTGGGTAAAAGGGACTGCTCTTGGAACCTATATGTTAGGGATACCTCCTATGTTTTGGACACCTCTTATGTTATGGACACCTCTTATGTTATGGACACCTCTTATGTTATGGACACTTCTTATGTTATGGGCACCTCTTATGTTATGGACACCTCTTATGTTATGGACACCTCTTATGTTATGGACACCTCTTATGTTATGGACACCTCCTATGTCATGGACACCTCTTATGTTATGGACACTTCTTATGTTATGGGCACCTCTTATGTTATGGACACCTCTTATGTTATGGACACCTCTTATGTTATGGACACCTCTTATGTTATGGATACCTCCTATGTTATGGACACCTCTTTTGTTATGGACACCTCTTATGTTATGGGCACCTCTTATGTTATGGACACTTCCTATGTTATGGACACTTCTTATGTTATGGGCACCTCTTATGTTATGGACACCTCTTATGTTATGGACACCTCTTATGTTACAAATACCTCCTATGTTATGCATACCTCTTATGTTATGGATACTTCCTATGTTATGGACACCTCTTATGTTATGGACACCTCTTTTGTTATGGACACCTCTAATGTTATGGAAACCTCTTATGTTATGAACCCCTCTTATCAGTCTTATGTTACAAATACCTCCTATGTTATGCATACCTCTTATGTTATGAATACCTCTTATGTCATGGACACCTCTTTTGTATTGTATTGTATTGTATCTAAAGATTTATATAGCGCCTCTCTCAGAATAACTATTGAGAAGCGCTCTCAGCACGAAAACCCCGGGGGAAAAGAAATGTCTTTAAAGAACGAGAGACCAAAGAGGAAAAACTAGTCATTAGTTTAGCCCTTAATGAGGGGGAAGGTCATTCCAAGTATAATGGACCAACCACAGCAAATGCCCGGCGTTGAGCCAAGGCAGTCCTAGTCCTAGGAACAAAAAGATCTAGCCAATAAGCAGAGCGCAAGGAACGAGATGAGGTCGCAGATAACGGCTTTCGCATAGAGTCAGAGATACTTTGGGGCACTGCTCAGCTGCGCCTTGGAGACTAGAAAGAGGATCTTATAATGGACGCGCGCATCTTATGTTATGGATACCTCTTACGTTATGGACACCTCTTACGTTATGGTCAACTCTTACGAATTGGACACCTCTTATCAGGGTGAACATGTTTTTCTCAGATTTCAATGCGCATATAGGCTCATTTTGTTCGTCTTTCAGATCAATATTATTTCTAAAAATTTAGAGCAATTAACCCCAAAGTTTTATATAGCCTATAATTATGAAACTTGAGCCTGCAATAAACCAATGGCAACAACACTGTTCTAATGATTACGAAATGTAAAACATCGCATGTTTTTAGTATTCAGTGTTTCAAACTGTGTTTTGGATTATTTGGCAATTTATGCAATTTATTACTTTGATTCAGTGCTAACCTGTTACGTCTGAAATGTAAATACAATATTGGCAGCTGCTATTTCAAAGGCTTCTGGTCAAGACCTAAATAGCGCGTCTTTGTCTCGCTCTACGGTATGTCGCACACGCTTAGAACATCGCTCTGAAACTGAAAGCAGCATTTGGCAAGAGTTTCATGCAGTTGAGAACGCCCTTTTGATTAGCGAATGGCCGATTGGCATTCTTTTGCCGTTTTCCGATTCCGAATAGTAACCGGATATTTGGCCTGCTGTTTCGGTCGAATCAGGAGTCGATCCGATTAATCAGCAATATTTATTATCATTTGGAAAGATAGTAGGCTAATTAAAGATAAATTAACTCTTGAAACCGCCTGGCTTAAGGAAAAAGCCGGACTGTCCACCATTTTCTTGTCGCGTCGATTCACAATTTCATTATTTTACACGAACTATCAATGATAAAGATTCAGGATTACCGCAGGAGGTCGCCAAAACAGGTTACTATTGTTGTATTAATGAAAGAAGATATTGATTTTGGTCAAAAATATTACTTTTTTGGTATTTGGATCGGTAGTCCTGGGATGCACCGATTCCGATTAATACCGATTAGTGCAAAATCCGGCACGAACAGATTTTCGTCCGATTAAACGTCCCATCCCTACTTCTGATCGTCCACTTGGATGGAAAATGATGAAGGACACTACAAACCTGGCGGTCACTTGTCAAAGATTGACTGACTAGGGGTTTGTTGTAACTGGATGTGATATTGACAGAGTAATGGGAAATGTCAACATTTCCTCTGGTACTGGACAAGCACAAGCCAACGCAACCTTTCAGTTACTCACACTTTGAGTAGCTAAAGCTGACATTGTAGGCATGTGCTTCGACACGACGGCTTCTAACACAAGTCCACGTGATGGTGCATGCATCTACAGTGTTTAATCTAGTCCCCTTGCTGTCGGGGGAATTGAGGGTTCTGGGGGTATCCAGCTTATTGTTGACGACCGGGGAGGGGGGTAGTAACAAGTATTTCCAACAACAAGAGGTCAAAAATTTTCAAGGAATTTTCGAGGGAAGGGGTAGTAACAAGAGTTTTCCGAGGATTTTCTTTCGAGGGGGTAGTAACAGCAAGTATCGAGAGTTTTCCAAGACAATATTCTACAAAATTACATGTCTTTAATATTTCTTGGGGCTAACATTTCATCTCTTTAATTTTTCTGGGGAAAACTCGATCCTGGGGGAACTTTACCCCCCAGAGACGTCTAGATTAAACACTGATGCATCTAGCTACAACAGTTGCTCCAACGAAATCTAATGTACATCCCATGCCGACACCACAATATTGTTTAATAATTTATGCATGAACTAATTATTGGCAGTCTTCACCATCTTGTTAGACCCTATAGCAGCGGTCTAAACATTGCATTCTTTGAAAGGTTTGAGCAGTTCTGGCTAAACGTCAATCAGAGAAACTATAGACCACTGGATGACATTCGACTTAATAATCCAATGCTGTTTCAGCTCAGACAATAAGTCTGTTCAGCCTTATGGGCTGTTCCTTCAGCCACTTGCTACGAGAAGACTAGAGAGAAATGATTAAACTCTGGGTTGCAGACTGCCAGTGGATAAGCAGCCTAATTTCCAGCAGCCTGGTGCATAGAATATGGCCAGACGGATGGCCAAAGTAATTGTTGTGTGAAGATTTACTTGTTTAGGGACCAATTTAAGCTGACTGATACTGAGACAAAGAATCCAACAGAATCTTGTCTTTTTTCTATAGCATGTCCATTGTCCAGTGGCTATAGTGATGCTCCTGTAAATGATTTGCTTCTTTTGAAGAGAATCAAGCAGTATGCCGTGATCAAGAAAGTTGTTTTACTGGCTGCTATGAATAAACTACATAGCCATCAGTGGTGGTATCCTGGATCAACCTCTGTCAATCTTTGACTTCCACCTTTCTATTTTCCAGCAAGACATTTGATGATGAGAAGAGATTGATTGCAGAAACCATCGTTCCGTGTGGAGATGGCTGGTTCAAGGGATCAACTATTCAGAGACAGAGATTGATTATCTAGACAATAGCTAAATAACAGCAGCTTCATCAACTGGTTACATACCCATTCATCAACTGCAGGTCTGCGATTACTCGGACTAGACATTGCTGTCTTGCCAGAGAGTAATCCAGCAACATGGAATAATTATACTGTGCAATATAAGGAAGCCAAAGCTGTCATCAAATCATTCAGTGCTGCAGCTGAACATTCAATTGCTCCATAAATGAGTGTTTTCAATGAGTCCATAACAATAACAGAATCTGAAATGCAGAAACTAATTCATATAAAACGCATACCGTATTCTCGAAATTCTCGTATTCTGCTGTATTTTTTACACCGCGCTAATGCGTCTCTTTTAGTCAATTGCATCAGTTAAAAAACATTGAAAATTGAAACTGACAACAACTGTTTTTATGTTTGATGTGACTGAATGTTTCTGACAGGTAGGCTACTTAATAATGAATAGACGCTCTGACACTGTCAAAGTTTGAAAATAAACTTGTAGCTGAGACGATGCTCTTGAATGCAGTTTACTTTTAGGTTGATTGAGCAGCACCTAAATATTAGGCTACTAGAACTACGTGAAATTTTGCAGAAAAGTTTATTTCGTAATTATTAGATCCTGTGTAAAGTCAATTACAAAAATATTTCTGGGGACCACCCTACTTGTATTATATACAATTCTTCTGTTATGGACACCACTCATGTTATGAGCACCTCTTAACTTTGGACACCTCTTATGTTATGGACAGCTCTTATGCTAAGCAATACTCAAACAAGCATTCCGAAACACATTCTTTACTTTCTGCGGATAGATGACTAAATGGATGGATGGATGGGTGGATGGGTGGACATTTGCACGTGGGTGAATGGTGGAATTGGTGAATTGATGGACGAATAAGCTGACGAATTAGTAAAGTGATCGATGGATCGGATGATGATGGATGGACGGATGAATGGATGTTCAGCGCTCGTTGATAAGCTGGTGCCCTACTCTTAGCTTTCAAGCGGTGCTTTAGAAATTTAGAGTTTACAATATTATTACGATTAGCCTACGATGTAGGCCTACGAATGAATAAATATTTGATCAACGGCTGAGTGAGTGAATGAATTGTTGGTGGATGCATGCAAAGATGAATTATACGGATAGATGGGTGGGTGGATAAATGAACAGCTGAATGGGTGGACGAATGGTTGAATGAATGAATAAATTATGGATGGGTGGATGGATGAATGGATGCATGGATAGATGGATACCAAAGGAAGAAAGCATGCAAGGAAGGAAAGAATGAAGATACTGTAAGAGGAAATGAGGAAGACAAAGTCTTTCAAACCAGATCATAATAGGGCTATTAGGTGAACTCACGGACGTTAGCCCAGACAACGGGATAATTTTAGCCCTAGTCCAGATTAAACATTCAGAAGAATTATTATTGTTTTGCCAACTTCTCTCAGCGAAGACAAGAAACCAATAACAATTACCGTTTTGTATTTATGTGCTAATCATTTAACAGCGGTGGTCTAATTGTGACGGAAAGAACTATAAGCCTCCCATACATGGAAGCATTTCTTGATTGGCAGCTTTGATTGACAGCTCTGATACGACGGGCCAAGTACTGAAAGCTAAACCTTATAAGCATGTATGAGCAGCGTGAGTGATTAACTGTGTATATCTAAAATTAATTTTCGGATAATTTAGTTCTGACGCTTTTATTCATTGATATTGAAATTGTGACAATACTTTGAAATCAGAACACGATGTAAATAGGAATTTCTACATAAATAGACCTTCTGATCAGCCATTAATTGGTATAGTAATATTACACAAAAACATATTATATACAAAACATACTAAACATACTGTACAAATACCTATTAATGGATTAACATCACACCAGTAGACTAGATTGTGATTGCTGTATATTATACACACCAAAAACTCGCCTCTTGCTATCTCTCCATGGTGCACGGGTCCTCCACTGAAAACTGAAAACTGCTTTTTCACAAATCCTATCCCGATTCCTTCTCCTCCCCTCTCCTCCCTCGTCATTTCAACTCTAAACATCATCCACCTTAGCCGTCTGACTGACTGTCTGCCTGCCTGACTCAGGATTTTGACCTCTGCCTATCGATTCTGTTTTGATTAAGCGCCTGTGAATAAGCTGGTTCCCGCGACTTCGTTTTTGTTGGCGCTCTAGAAATACCGAGTTTACGATTACGATTACGAAGGCATATATTGCGCAAACGTATCATTGTGCATGCGACTAAGGCCTACTAGGCCTACATACATACAGTGGCGTAACAAGGGGGGGCTGAGGGGGCAGCCGCCCCCGGGCGCGGCACCAGAGGGGCGCAATTCCCCGCAAAATTAGCTTTCAGTGATACACAGTACTATGACAATTAAGAACGATTAAAGTCAACAAGAAAATTAAAAGGGGCGCAGTCGTCAACCTTTGCCCACGGGCGCTGAAACCCTTCGTTACGCCACTGCATACATAGGCCTACGTAGGCCTATATGTAGGGCATACCTTGTATGCTAAATTATACAATATATATAATATATAAATTGATATTTAGTAGTATATATTTTGCACTGCTTGGGCATATATAATTATATATTTCATATAGGCTACACTACATCAAATACATCCTGAACATGAGAACACTAGGCCTATGTAAAATGGCAGAGCATGGCAGTATAACACAGACTAGCATGACATAACAAGAAAAGGAGCTATAATTCAGGGAGTTCTCCGTCATCAGCAGAGGTCGTTTCGGTTCCAACTGTTTACGAGCAAAGTCTCTAAGGTCAGTTGCTCATGAGCTGCATGGAAGCAATCAATCGCTCTCTGCAGACAAAGGAACTGCAGCGGTTGTTGGCTGGAGGAGGAGGAGGAGGTCATCGATGGATTGATGGAAGTTTCCGTCATCCACAAACGACCAAACGTCTTTCTATAATTAACTGTTTCATATTTATAGCTATTTTGTTAAAAACGGTAAAAAAACGGAGAAAAAAACCGAAAAAACTTCGTTTTTCCAAAAAATAAAAAAAAAATATCGGGGAAAAGGACAAATAAAATAATTTGACTTTGTTGCATCTTGTACTGCGTTTTTAAATTTTAAATATTGTTTACATAATTTAATTTCAATCTGCAAATAACAACTCTATTAGTAAACACTAAGCAACATTAATCTACAACAATTATTTTATTTCTTGTAAGTATGGGCCTGTATGGCTTAACAAGAAATTGAGAAATTAAAAAAATGAAATCTTTTAAAATTTAAATTGGAAACATAAGTCACACGAGTCCATGCCGACATAAACTAAAACAATTAAAAACTAAACTGTAAGTAGGCTTATTATAGAGTGTACAATTTTACTTAGGCCTATATAGGCTAATAACTTGATAATCAATCAATCAATATTCGTTTAATTTCAAAATAATCCAGTTGACAAAACGCAACAGGTTACAAGTAGCCTAACACAATTAGCTAAAGGAGTCAGGCTAACGTTAATAATTCTAGACAAATACAATTTATTATAATTATAAGATAATTAATATGTATCTTTAAACAAGATACGTGGTATGTAATTACACTTATCATTGATTGGGAGGTTAAAGTTGTGAATTCTAGGACGTAAGTTATATTTGATTTGCTGTGTAGGTGGGAAGATTCCTCAGAGAACATGACATGAATCCCCACAAATAGCCCGAAATAGGCCAGAATCAGCAGCTTGGGACATATCTACAACGCTAGGAGTAGTCGATAAGAGGAAACCTCTACGTTTCATCCTATTTAGCATACTTTGTAATTTGTTCCTGTCAGTCTCACTGGCATAACCCCACCAGGCAGGGGAGGCATACATTAGGTGTGCCACAGTGGTTGCCATAGCAACATCGTGCAACGCGTAAGTAGACATGCCACGATCTTTCAAAACACGGAGGGCGAATAAAGAAGTGGAACTTGAGGTAATAATGGAGTAATAACAGTCAGTTTATCAGTCAATCGGAGATTACTGTGTACAAAGACAATATTTCGCATTTTAGATAACTTGGAAAATAGAAATTCAAATAACTATAATAAATTGTATTTCTTGTAGGCCTACTGTGCTATTTAGGCCTATTTCTCAACTGATGACATTAAATAGTGACGTAAAATCGTAAATTAGCTGAATCCTTGAAAGTACGGAGAAAACGTAAGGGACATCAGACAAAAATAAAATTAAACAAAATAATAAAAGGCAGTAAATAAATAAAGTTACATAAAAAAATAAAAAACGGAAAAAAACCAGACTATAAAAAAATAAAAAGCGAAAAACACGGTTTTAACAACAATGATACATACATACACACGTACATACCTAGTACCTACATACACACATACATACATGCATATACTTACAACATACATACATACATACATACATGCATACATACATGCATGCATACATACATACATACATACATACATACATACATACATACATACATACATACATACATATATGCACGCGATTCGCTTGGGAGCGCTGACCACGATTAGGCAGGTATGAAGATGACCCGGCCAGGTTCGGCTTAGCTGGGCTGGGTTGTCGTTTCAGTCAAGAAGGCCGAGTTTGGTCAGGTAATCAGGACTTACTCCTATCCCTGCATGCCTTGTCTAGTCCGTCTCTCTGTCTCTGTCTGTCTGCTTCTGTCTGTTGCAGTGTTATTTAAGTTTCAGTTTACTTTTCAGTTTCAGTTTCAGTTTTAGTTGTGTTTTAACTTTCAAGTTTAGTTTTAGTTTTAGTTTTCAAATCTTTTCAGTTTTAGTTTTAGTTTCAGTTTTCAGAACTTTTCAGTTTTAATTTAGTTCTGTAAACATTCAACAGAGGCAATTAAATGTCATTTTCTATTAATGACATTCATTTCAATTAACAAGAACAACAGATCTGATCAAATTCATGCTTTCGTGCCATTGAGCTGCAGTTTGAAGCACACGTCGCTAACTATTTCAGACATGTTCGCCACTCAGTTTGTGCACCAAACAGAAAAAATTAATTCAGTTTTCAACTTTCAAGTTTAGTTTTAGTTCTAGTTTTGTACTTTTCAGTTTAGTTTTAGTTGCAGTTTTCATAACTTTTCAGTTTTAGTTTTAGTTTCAGTTAACTGAAATAGAACTTTTCAGTTAATACTAATGTTACTTTCAGTTTTAGTTAACTTAAATAACACTGGTCTGTTAGCACTCAGTCTGTGGTCAGCGGCCTGGAATTCCACCCACTCCACGGTTGGAGTGTCTTTAGAGTCTGCGTCTGGGTGCACTAACGATCTGGTGCCAGAGAAGTCAACCCCTACACATAATGCAACAATGACTACCATCGCTCATCTAGTGAATGCCTCCCGGCCTGCATGGTGGGGTTACACTGGTGCAGGGGAGCAGATTGAGCAGCTGATGTGTAGACAGGCTGAGACGCGGACAGTATCTACCACCTCAATCACCCAGCGCGGCAGAGATGGGGTGGAAGCTGAAGAACGCTTATTTAGCGCTGTACGTAATGACATACAAAAAATCCCCAAAACGGAAAAACGTTACGAAAATGTATGTAGGGCCTACCACAAGAAATAATAACAACAAGCTTGACCACATTCAAACACAAACTGGACAGTTGGATGCAAAGACATGGGCAATAAAAGCTTACACAGCTTACCTAGCCCATTAACTGTAACTGTAACTGTAACGTAATGATGAACACCATGTACTTCACCGGCTCTTCCCCCACCTCTCCCCTCTTGTGGATATGCGCTCCGTTCTCAGGCCCATGGCTTCTCTCTTCCGGACAAAGACAATACAACTTCATTTATAGAGTCCTGTCTTATACAAAAATATATATTCTGATGTAGCCTACCTCCATTTACAAAATCATTCTAAATAAACTAAACTAAACGATGCTTGGATAGGATAAGGTTATAAGTATGCAAATGAACACAAAATTATATAAATTTACAACTAACTAGTTAATGTTACAAGCTGCGTTCTGTCAGCCTGGTGTTATTAATAAACGAAAATTGATTGATTGGTTGACTGCAAGTATATACGTACTGCATAGTATATACATACATACATACTAACATACATACATACATACAACATACATACATACATACATACATACATACATACATACATACATACATACATACATACATACATACATACATACATACATACATACATACATACATACATACATACATACATACATACATACATACATACATACATACATACATACATACATACATACATACATACATACATACATACATACATATACATACATATGATCATAAAACATCGTCTTACATACCCTCAGTAAATGCAACGTGGAATAGGGGCAGCCCTGCAATAGCGGATTATTTTATCCTTTAGGGCTGTCCTGTTGACGGCATCAGCAGATTAACTTTTGAAATGACTGATTGTTAATTAATTGTGCTGTTGTTGAATCAATAAACGGCTGATTGATTGATGATACATACACGTATGCATACATGTACATGCATACATACATACATACGTATATACATACATACATACGTACATACGTAGATACATACGTACATACATGTACATACATACATGCATACATACATACATGATACATACGTACATACATACAAACCTACATACATACATACGTATATACATACATAGTTACATACATACATACATATATACATACATACCTACCTACATACATACATACATATTGTATTTGTATTGTATTTGAACACTTGTTATAGCGCCCCTACCAGATTGCCCATTCAGAGGCGCTCCCGACTACTGCGCGGACGCTGAATCGGAGTTTCACGCCGAAGCGCATGAGCAATTGCGAGTGAAGGACTTGCCCAGGGTCCCTACACGGCGGCTTTTGAGGTGGATTCGAACCCGCAACCCTCCAGCTGCAAGGCACCGAACATACCCCTATACCACCGCGCCCCAGTATATTGTGTTGTGTTGTATTGTATTGTATTGTACTCCACGTTTATATTGCGACCGAGCCACCCGCAGTAAAGATCCGAGAAATTAATCTCTGATAAACCGACCGACCGGGAATCGAACCCGGGCCGCCGGCGTGGCGAGCGGGCTACCAACCCACTCGGCCACTCAGATACATACGTACATACATACATACATACATACATACATACATGCATACATACATACATACGTACATACATACATACAAACATACATACATACGTATATACATACATACGTACATACATACATACATACATACCTACCTACCTACCTACATACATACATACATACATGCATGCATACATACATACATACATACGTACATACATACAAACATACAGACCGGGTCCCTGAATAGGGTCTTGCGCACTGCCGCCCGCCTTGTTGGCCGCATTCTGAGGTTTGGGCGGGTTTCTGAATACATGAGGGACGTGCTCCACTGGCTTCCTTACCCACAGCGTATTGTGTATCGAATCTCTGTCTTGGTCCGGCGCTGTATTGAGGGTCTAGCCCCTCCGTACTTGCGGTAGCTCTGCTGCTCCACCACATGCGTCCAGCGTCGTTGCTTTCTCCGCTCGGCTGCACAGGCTGAGCTCATTGTTCCTCGTTCGCGGACTGCTCTCAGGCAGCGTCGCGCCTTCTCCGTGGCGGGCCCTTCAACCTGGAATGGGCTCCCTACCATGCTTCGTCTGACACCTGCTGGTCACTCTGCCTCATTTCTCAGTTCTCTTAAGACTGTCCTGTTCGACCGGGGTTGGGCTGGGAGCGCTTCTGAGTAGGCATCCTTGAAGGGGCGCTATATAAATTTTCTGAAATAAATAAAAATAAATACATACATACATATATACGTATATACATACATACATACATACATATGTACATACATACCTACATACATACATACATACGTATATACATACATACGTACATACATACATACATACGTATATACATACATACGTACATATGTACATACAATCCATACATACATACATATATACCTACATACCTACCTACCTACCTACATACATACATACATACATACATACATACATACATACATACATAACATACATGCATACACGTATGCATACATATACTGGTGCTACATAAATTGTTTGCTGCTATGCTTTAGACGATGCTGATGTTCGCTGTAACCTCCGTTCTCCTGCTGACGACCTCATCCTACTTCGTCTTAGCCGCCTTACTTCCCAGTGGCTTACTGGCACATTCTTCGAGCACCCAGGCGCTTAGAAGCCAGTGCATTCCTTGGCCATGGAACGAAGCCTCCGTGTCCAGCTCGTCTCCTGGATCACCTCAAACCCGGTGCGCTCTACCAATGCTTCCACCTGAGCAGCTGGTCTGGACTCCAGGCACCGACAGGAAACAGGACACTGGTGGAAGTCGACCCAGGAGATGGGCCAATCGGGATCGGTGGACTTTAGGAGAAGCGCCTTTACGCGGAAGTTTCCGGAGGTTGCTCGAAACCGCACGGAAACTATCTGGTTCTGAGAACGAGGGATCGCGGCGTCCAAGGTCAGGGACGCTTATACGAAGGTCATGGTCCGCCGACAGACCGCAAAGGAAAGCCTTCGGACCGTTCTTGTCGAGATTTGCTGGGTCTGGCATCAAAGGGTCGAATAGAAAAGGGTCCTTGAACTCCGATGACGTGACCCTTCTGCAGGGATTGAAGGGGTTGAAGGACCCAGGTAGAGAGCGTAGTATGGAGAGACAGGAGAGACAGGATAAGAGAGACAATGGAGTGGAGCCGGAGGAGAAGATGGATGATGAGGAAGAGGAGAAGAGGGATGAGGAGGAGGAGAAGAGGGATGGGGAGGAAGAGGAGGGTGCGTCTTTCAATTACCCGATGCGTACGCTGTTCATTGGCAAAAGAAACGATGCAGAGCGACACGAAGAACGAGGCAGAGGTAGGCACAGAGACATCGGAAGATCTCGAGACGTATACAGAGGAAGAGATGTAGATAAGGAGACAGACATGGACGGACTGAGAGAAACGGACAGAGACATAGACAGCAGCGGAGACACAAGCAGAGTCACGGACAGAGAAAGACGTACAAGTAGAGTGACAGACAGTGATACAGACACATATAACGACGACTACTGATCAAAGCACGTCTGGCAACATCCTCAACGATTAAAGTGAAAACAGTTTTATCCAGTACGTATCAGGTTTCTTATTTCTTTAGCGCAACTCTGCAACGCAATTAATATCTTCTACATGGTACATACTGTAGTCAGAGTTATTCCTTCAGTCATTTTCTGCTGCTATTTTCTTCGAAACTTTATCTCCTGTCTGTCTGTCTGTCTGTCTGTCTGTCTGTCTGTCTGTCTGTCATTCTTTCTGTCCGCCTGTTTGTCTGTGCATATGATTCATTGGGAGGTTGGTTCATTCACTCTTTCGACCAACCAGCCAGTCAGTGTGATTCTCGCAACGATAACGGTAACGAAAATGTTCGTTAACGAAAATTAAATGATTTTGTTAACGATAACTATAACTGAAACTAAAAATCATTAACTATAACTAGGCCTACATGTATAACGAAAATAACATTAATGAAAATTCATCGTCATTTTCGTTAAAAAATAAAAATATAAAGTGCAATATTGACAAACATGAGAACGTGAAAACGCGGTGTAGCCTAACTGAAATGAAAAACCATTAACTAAAACTGTAACTGAAACTAAAATAAAATCTGTAAGGAGAATCACACTGCAGCCAATCAGCCAACAGTCAGCCACGCTCTTAAGCCCAACATCTGCGTGCTAGAAATACATTAGGCTACATTACATACTGGGTCGGGACTGGGGAGCGCCTCCGAGTAGTCATCTTGAAGGGGCGTTAGATAAATTTCATAGATAGATAGATAGATAATCATCCTGATTAACACATTTCTGATTAACACCGCCATAGTTAACATCATCCTAGTTATCACCAGGGTCCTAGACTAGGGTACCTTCATGAACGGATGAACAACCATGAAGTCCACACTCAAGTACTCTGGCATCTATCCATAGCCTACTTACGATTTCTATAGCTCCATCATAAATCGGGAAGATCCGCACAAGTAACATTGAGACATCCTCTTAAGAACTATGACTTTATTATCCGAAATAGGAAAATCTGAAGAATAAACCAAAATTTCATCTTGAAAAACCTTTTTTCCACGTCTGACTATTAATCTTGCCAGCAACCACAGACAGGCAGATACGGATAGTTGAAACTTCTTTATTCTTCAGAAAAGGAACTACATATAAATTTAATCAGCAGACATTTCATCACAATAAAAGTAATAATAATAGTAATAATAATACGACGATTTGTATAGCGCCGTAGCAGGGGCGCTGTACATGTCGCACAAGAAGGCACACGAAACAAGCCCAATCTCACATGACCAAAGCCCAATTATACGCGAGATAATTACAAAGCAGAATATGGCGCTCATAGCAGACAGTCACGCTCAGTCTGCCCCCTGCGTTGATGGTAAGAGGGCGCCAAGTACAAATTCGTAGACATATTAAGCTTCATTTCCATAACCCTTTATTCAGAGCCACGTGCACGGTAGACCTACCAGGTTTATTGACGACCGCTGCCTCAGATCAGAGCGGATGTCCACGGATAAGATGTGAAGATACGAGTGCTGTGAGACCAGAGACCTAGGGACATGGACATGCATGCTCACTGGACTAAAGCGGGTTCGCAATGTACATACCTGTGGGGCCGTCCATAAATGACGTCACGCAATTTTGGCCGATTTTTAACCCTCCCTCCCCCCTCGTCACACTTCGTCACAAAAAGTAACACCCCCCTCTGAAAATTACGTCACAAAGCTCGGAGTCTCTGACCCCCCCCTAAAACCAAATTTCCATTGCAAAGCAAAATGCTCCTTCATGGAAGAAATAGGGAAAGCATGAATATTTTAAAATCTAATGGTGACCAAATATTGAAATAATTAGAAAATTATTAATAATGGTGCCCGTATACATTAAAATAATTAAAAAATAATTATAATTAAATCCTCAAAATTAGTGCTGTTATTAATAAAATTAAATTGTTGTTAATTGTTAACTTTAATAACATAGACCTGGTGTGACGTCACACTTCTCAGACAGGGAAAGCATGAATATTCCCCCCACCCCCATGTCACACATCGTCACAAATTTCCGACCCCCGACCCCCTTAGGTGCGCTACGTCATTTATGGACGGCCCCCAGTGTACCACTGGTGACCGCCTCTGGACCCAAACGTTGTTGATAGAGGAAGGATAGCAGAAGTTGATACAAGATTTGAAAAGAGAAGGGGTGAAATGATAATAGGGTCTAGGATGCAGTTTAAGAAAACAATGGTGCAAAATCTCAATACAATTTTTCGACGCGCACTGCCATAACAATACAAACTATGTTCCCTGTGAATGCACTAATTCAATGACCTCCCAATTAATGCAGCACACAACAGAAGCAGAATATTCTATGCAGCAAACTAAATGTACATGAGCCTATATACATGTATAATGTATATTATTATATATGCATATATATGTATGTGTGTGTATATATATATATATACACACACACAAACATATATATACATGCATACAATATAATATAATTATATACAAAGTAACGTGGTGGGTATTCATAAGAACCTCTTCAATGCATTATATAAATATGCAAATACACAACTTGTATTCATTTATACCATAAATCCACTACGATTACATAAATAGGCCAATACATAGAAGCACTGACACACTATATATATTTCGTCTACATGTATGTGGTAGATATATTTTAAGACTGAGCGTTTATTTACAGAGATATCTATATGACTGATAAGTCACTTCATCCGACATATTTAGGACAGATAAATCATTTGTTTTAGAGATATTTCTTATGGGTAATAACTCATTTTATTTTATAGATCATTATATTTATGACTGATAAAATCATGCGTTTTAGATATATTTTTATTAGTTACAACTTATTTTATTTCAAAGATATAGGGCCTATGACCGATAAATCATTTATTTTCTAGATATATTTATATGACCATTTAATTTATAAGTACATAAAATGAAATAATGCTATATACATAAGCTACCTCTTTGCTTGCTTGTAACAAAAAAGAGCAAGGATATTCGAGGGTTATGGTCATCTGCAATGTGAAGTACTGTGATAAGTAAGTGATATTGTGATATTATTCTTCATTTATAAACTGTCTCTATCAACAATAGGCCATAGAGGTTATCTTTTAGCCGACTTAGGACATACGTTAAACACGTGATGATGACTCTCCTGACGATATCATAATAGTAATAATAATTATAACAATACTAGTAATAAGTGGTAATAATGAAAGTAGTAATAATAGCAATGATAACAATAGTAATAACAATACTAGTAATAAAGCTAGTAGTAGTAATAATGGCAGCAATAACAATAATCGTAATAATAGTAACAATAATTGCGCTTCAAAGCAATTGCTTTCCACGGCACTGAGACGAAATCAATGACAATCAGTCAGCCAAGAGAAAACCTACTACTATTTTATGTAATCCCAGGATCAAACAAAAAACTAAAGAAAACTACTACTACATGACTACTACTAATAATAATAATGATTAATTTGTCTGATGCCAACCTCCTGAGTCCGACGAAACGAATCAACAATTTCCACTAACAGTCTAGATGTCGATCTCAGCGAAAAAATGTTCCAGGCCACTCATGCAAAAATTAAGGCATTCGTACAGATATGATGTCATGGGCCAACCTTAGGGGCTTCCACACTAAAAAACAACAGTGAAACGCCAAAACTTGGCCATCACTAATACCCCAAATATTGTCAATGTAATCACAATTTATATAGCGCCTCTTCACGAGACACTCGTCAGTGACACCTCCAACCTATCGACTTGAAACCACATTGGAACAGAATGGCTTTAAAGTACTTGCGAGACAGAGCTAAAGAAAGACTGAGGTGTTGATGTCGTAGGGTGCCATCCAACATTTCCCACAAAGTTGGACTGACCATTCTAATCATGCATTAACCCTGGTTTGAAAACATAAGATTACGTTTTTACATAAACACGAATTTCATGCAATCAGCGTAAAAAATATATCGGAATTCTTTACATCATGAAATAAAATAACACAATTTCTGGAACAACGCACAACTAAACTTTTACAGAGAAGCTTCTTCAGATTTTCTCAAGAAGCTGAAGAAATTTATTCTTCTTCATATTACGGAAAACCTTTGGGAAGTTTTAGATCTGTGGTTAAAATCAACACAGTCTTGATTGCACATCAAGTTGGAGGGCTAAAATGGTGCTACACAAAATTTCAGATACATTCGTTAATAAGCAGGTTATATTCATGATGCAGGTCTTGCAACTGCATGTACCACAGTTGTTCAGATTCCTTTGTTTACACTTTAATGATGAACTGCATTTCCAGTCACATCGTTAAAATGTCATTATGTGTTATCATCTTCCAAACAGGAAGAAACACCATCACAGATTCACATTGACTGGAATACACGGAAAGAAAATCCTGTTGTCAAATCTCGGTCATCACGCATACACATTGGCCAACAGATCTTTCAGATAAATTTACACCAATTAACCCATATAAGAAAATAAACTATTTTACTCTTTAAAAAATCATCAACACAACCCACGCCACGAAGAAAACTATTTTTACGACGCACATCAAAAGTAAACCAATGCAGTTATAGCCAGATGTTAACCAAAGTTAAATAAACCAGAAAGTCATGTAAGCATGCTTAACTATAACACAAAATATCATGTAACCCATTCAAAGAAACAGATCTCAAATTTCATTCAGCTTTAGAACATGGCTTCATTACCACGCACTCATTATGACAGCATTCGAGGCTTCTACAATGGCTTACAAAAGACGTTCTCTGATGTCACTCATTCTACTGCCATCTTTGAACATATCCTGTGAAGTTCACTCCAAGCAAAGATAGTTCTTGAAAGAGAACTCTTCATTATTTTGCAGCGAGTCGCCAAAACTTCATTAGGGCGTCATTTGATAAACCGCTCGGCTTTCAATGAATACATCTTCCTGAAATTGCTTTCTTCCCAGGTGCAAATTTATATAGCGCCTATTCAAGATAGTTCCTTATCCTATCTAAAATCTGAACTACAAAACGCTTCAAGATTCTAGTCCACCATTTTTAATGAGGGCACTTATTGATAAATTAAACTTTACATCTTTCAACACAGAAGGAAATCAAGACCCAAATATTAAGGTTTACGATTCACATTGGCCAAATGCCAACATCAACATTTTTCAACATCATGGCCAAGATTCAAATCCTGGTGCATCATCACTTGTTGTCAAATCACGCAACCTATAACGAAAATGGTCATACGGTTTAGACTGCCATTGTATGAGAATTAGCAAAAGATTGAATCCCACAACCATCTATAGGGGATCTGTTACCAACGAACTCACATTATAATGATCAGCTTCTCGATACTTGTGCTTTAATCAAAGTTCGGTTTATTAAGGTTCTACTGTTAAGTCAAGAGTTTACTTTTGAGCACCTATGAGTTTCTGTGGAAGTAGTGCTATATGAATTTGCAATTATGATTTCTTTTATTGTAGCTCCTGAATACATTTTTCGGAATACATTTCCTAGTACGTAAATATTGCTTAAAAAACTAAAACAGACTACGGATATGACGATTTCTACAGTAGCCGTTAATCATGATGTCAGAGTTTTGACGTGCTTATCTCCGATACATTTAAATCAAAATTTATCATGTAGCAATGCAGTCAGGCCCCAGGTAGCAACGCTACATCGTGTGGCCTGTGGAAGGCAACCTCTGAACTGCGCTCTTCTCCAATGTAAACGAATAGTTGTACTGAAACAAGAGAAAAGCCAATTAGCAACCTTTTGATTGGTTTTTGTTGCTGCAATCTTAGGAACCTATTCTTCAAAAGCAATGAGTCACAGGCAACAAGTGAAGAATAGTCCATAATCGTAATCGTAAACTCCAAACTTCTAAAGCACCACTCGAAAGCCAAGCGCAGGGCACCAGCTTATTCACGAGCACTTCACACATTTTCAGATATTTAACTAAACTGGCAATTCCATTGCATGCAAAAGCTGATTAAATTTTCTTAAGAATATTCATAATCGTTTTATAACACATTTTTTGAAAGTACAATTCAGTTAAACACTAAACAGTGTAACTATTTGGTAGGACTAGATAAAAGAACAAGGGATAGAAAGAATGTGTATGTATGTTGAAAGCAACTCCCTTTCGCAATGTCCATACCTCATTTTCAACGTCAATTAACGACCGATAGAGGACTTCTGGTATCTGAAACTGAACAAGCACAACATCCAATAAAACTCTAATCAAGTGTCCTGCTGTTATTGAGTGCAAAAAGAAAAGTCAAAAGTACAAGATAATACACTAGAATCTCACTACAACATTTATCATCATGGCTTTGAAGCAAATTCTGATCTGACGCATTTACAAAACTGGATCCAAACTTTATTTCGGCTTTAGAATATGACTCTTAACAATCCTACTTAATGGAAACGCACAGCTGCAGTTTTTTCCAAAGGTGGAATTACAACCCAGACCAGCACTCCATACACCATAGAATCATAATTATTGATTAATTAGCAGTTTCTATCGTGCCGCTGTCTAATGCACTGGGGATCACAACATAATTATTCATCATAAAAGGATATGACAGACTGATATGAAACAGTCAGGAAAAGATAACAAAATTAGTTCAGCCAGAGAAAATATTCTCATTGCAACATGATTTCATTACAAGACAGATCTTGTTATAGCGCTCAAAGACAGCACTACAACGCGTTGTCAACCTGGTTTCTCCAGTGGATTAAATCTGGATAATGAGCTTTGATCACGATTTCAAATGAAGCCACCATCGACCGATGTCTTGGACATTATACTAATGGTGCTGTAGAAATCATTAGTTTCCTGGCATTTGCTTAGTAACTGATATGCATTCATTCATTTGTTCATTCATTCATACATATCGTTTATATAGCGTCTCTTCAAAATAGCTACGGTTCATTGCATAATTACGTAACACCCCAGGGTGGGTGGTGTCCTTGAAAACGTTACGAAACGTTAGGTGGGTGGGTGTGTGGAGCTGAACGTTACGTAACGCTTTTACCAACAGTTTAGTCATAAATGAATTTTAAATTAACATCGATTGACACTTTAGACACGATGTGATTGAAGTTCAAAGCTCATTCCATTGATTTAAAACTTCACTAAACACACGCAATAGTATAAATCAACACTAAGTTAGTGTTTAAAACACTGCCATTTCAAACATGACTGTCATTAATATAAATAAAAAATTCCGTATATTTTAGGCCAACTGTCAAATTCTAATTCACATAGGCCTATATTAAATTCGTTATAAAATATTAATCATTTGGGACATTTGCACGTTCACATGATTTTTTTGCAACAATAAATACGTAAAGCTCATTCTAGGGAAATGTTACAAAGCGTTATAGGGTGGGTGGGTCAAAAACGGTCATTTTCGGCGTTACGTAATTATGCAATGACCTCCTACAAAAAATTCAAGTAGTGCATTATCTGATGAGAAAAGGCATTGATCAATGGCGCTACGCAACTGTGCATTAAGGGCTTACTTACAAAATCCCTAAACTGTCACAGCAAGGCTTACTCAAAATCCCTAAACTGTCACAGCTAAGACTCATGGTTGCATCCTCTGCATTACAAGGCAATCATTTAGCCAACCACAGATAAAAATATCCAAACATTAATTTGTTGAGACAAACACGGTAATGAGTCAAAGTGAAAATGCTTACATTCATAGCAGCTCTGTTGTTCTGGTATTTGGAATTGAGTTGGAATGAGACATCCGCCAGTGCTGTTAAAAAGAGACTAAAACTCGTTACAAAAAGGTCAGTCCTTAAATTGCAATTAAGCAACAGACGAGTCCACCATTATCGTGTGTAAGTAAACTTCATCTCACAAGGGTCGCCTGTACTCTGTCTCATCACCTTATCATCCATCAGGCAGTGACATCTGAGCAAGCAAAAAATTTTATATTTCAATTTACATAGAAGCCCATCTTATGAGCTATATTAATTCGACATTTATATTGGTGCCTTATAAGAAACCAAGTCAGTTATCGACCGTCTAAATGATGTTTAGCCGAATGAGAATGGACGTTCATCCACAGGCAATGCATATAAAGCTTGAACAGCAGAAGAAAGTCTCTTTCTTCTGTAGGCTCTCACATATATGTAATTGTAATTGTAAGTGCACAGTTCCTGAATTTCCACCACGGTTGCAGGAGACAAGAAGAGCAGAAACCTTTACAATCCATCAGATTTTGTGAGCAAAGATAATAATCAAAATAATAATAACAACAATAATATTAATAATAATACGATTTATATAGCATGACAGAGGCTGACTAAAAGGACACTGTACATGAGTTACAAAAATAAAGACAGTCATATGATAGTTTATAAAAGTATGTCTTGAGTTGCGGTTTCAATATCTCTAAAGATATCTGGAAAACGGAATTACAATGCCAGAAGTAGTAACTGGAAAAGATGTACAAAGAAGATATGAAAGGCGCAGACTAACGATTCTGGGCGAGTGTGCTGTCTGCTCTCTTGATGGTTCCTGTTGCCGGTCGGTTTGGAATGTCCGTCCGAGGTGCAGGAACCGGTGGCGTCATGTAAGGAGGTGCAACGTTGTTGGTGTTGTTTGAGTAGCCAGCTAAGGGTGGAGGTGGAGCAGGCCTAGAAACCAAACGCACATATGCACTCAGAAACTTAATGGAATCAATTGAATATTGATGCCATTAAGGTCAATAATTGATATGAGTCACCACACAATGCCACAGCTTATTCTATGGCTGTTTAAAAAAGGTCAGCTTAAGTAAGTAAGTAGGTAAGTATATTCTTTATTAAACTGGTTGCAGATGAGATGCACTCTGGTGTACAAACATCTCAAGACAAATACAAAATCAATAGCAGAACAGCATTCTTCCTAAAAATGTTTTCCTCATATTATTATCTAGAGAGTCAGGACCTGTCATGAGACCCTGGGCAGACGGTTATTATTGGTTTCCTTGGTGAAAGCGGCTTATGTAAGACATGACCCCAATTATATTTAGATCAGCAGTGAAGAGACCAGTATCAGTCTGCTGACCGAGTTGGTCAAAGGCCAGGCTCACACCTTAAGCTTCACATGCTTAATCATACAACAAAGAACATGAGTTCCATCGATGTTCTGTCGTATGGTTGTGCGTGCACAGCTGAACTTTAGCTGAAAAATAATGGAAAGGCTGAGTTCCTACCTCTGCATGTAACTATTCTGTGGCTGATTGATCGCTGCATTGGAAGTGGCATGCTGGAAATGCTGTGTGTCCACAGGAACTTTGCCGACTTTGACGCACACAATGACACCATTGACGTCGCTACAGTCACAACCACCAACAATAATCATCACAAAATCCGATGAGGCATGGAATTCGACAGCCGAAGGGTTCAAGCGCTCTGTCTGTAACGTTAAGAGTATGGGTTCAACCCTCCTACTGAGGCGGTTACTGTGTAGGGACCTTCAGCAAGTCTCTTACACACAGCTGCACAGCACCATTGATGCTCTGTTGTTCTATGCGTTACAGGCAGAGCGCTCTAACCAATCGGCTACTGTTAATATTAACTTATTAAACATCACACATTAACTAAAGCCCAAGCATCAATTGATGGTGCAGAGTAACTGTGCCTGAAGAACTTGCTCAAGGCCCCCACGCATTAACCTTCCGGGGAGGCCTGAACCCTTACTCTCCAAGTTACAAGGCAAGCGCTCGAACTGATCGACAACCATGACCCACTGTGTTGTCACATCACTCAACATAGTAGCAAAATAAAGTCACGAATACGTTGCTTCCAAAACAGATTCACAATGAGTCATTAATCAACGCTCACCCATGAAGCAGACGAACAGTTAACATACTCTAACATTAAACAGATCAGATTAATTATCAACAGGATCCAATTTAGTTTCTCTAGATCAGAGCAGCTTACCCTGCAAGTGAATAACCCTCTGGTGGGCGTTTGCTCTTCGTAAGTAAGATGATGTCGGTCACGGCATCAACTGTCGTATCTCGATTCGTCATTTTGACAGATATCACTTTCTTTCGACAGGCTCTTTCGGCTGAAAACGAATCAGTCAGAACGTCAAGCCGAGTAAAACGCCAAATTGCTTTAACCTAATCTAATTGTAGAACTTCCACAGTGCCATAATAATAATAATAATAATAATAATAATAATTTAACAGCCATCATCTGATGGCACTCCAGACAGAACTGTAATCTCATCAATTCCAATGGTCAGTCTAATAAGACAGAAGGGCAGCCAAAGGAAGACATACACAAAAGTAAATAGCCTTTATTAATGCAACATTTAACCATATACATGGGTTGATGTAAAGTTTTACTGTCACTGGATGAGGATAAGCCAAAAATGGCCCATTAGCAATTAGCAGCTACTACAAGTGCCTCTGATACTCACTTCACGATGGTAAACTGTTAGAAGAATAGCGCAGTTATTGGTAGCCGATGCTGCAAACTTTACATAATCGAAGTATAGTGCCCTATACGACCGCATCCAAAATATTCTTGGCAACAGATGTTGTCTTGCTGGAATCTTTATAGTCCAGTTCGTTTCCAGTTGTTACCAAAAAATACATATACTTTTCAGTTAAAAGTGAAAGACAGTCCAGTAGAAGAGTTGCGGACACGAGTTGGTAGCGAGTTCTGGATGAGACTTAAAGTATCAATTGACTGAGTACAGTGTTCAATGTTATGAGAGATAACCTTAAATGCTTGTCACTTACAAGTGTCGATCGTTCGCTCGACCAGACTATACCCGGTCGGAGGGAAATCTTTCTCACCGAGAATCTGAACACCAGCAAGAACGTTATTTTGCTACAAGTACCAAAGAAAGTTCAGATGAACTAAGAACATCAAAAATTCATAAAAATACAGTTTTCACAAAATACAGCACAACATTAAGTGTGTCTTTATGCATACATATGTTGTCTATGTACAGTGTATGCTGCTGCATCAAGACTATGCTGCACTTTTTAAGAATATATTTTCAACCTACTTCAACTCTTAGTTAGATTAGTTTAATTAGTTGCTGATCGAGTGCAATTCAAAATTGCTACGCTGGTTTGGAAGGCTACGACTGGTACTGCTCCGGACTACATTGCTGAACTGTGTCTTCCAGTTGGCACTCAAACTGGTCGCAGGCTCTCCGGTCTGCCGGTCTGACTTGATGATACCTTCGTTTCGAACTACCACCTGTGCTCGTCGGGACTTCTCAATTGCGGTGCAACTGATCTGGAATGTTCTTCCGCCCTCTGTGCGTGCTGCACACGGCTATATGGTTTTCTCTAAACTCTTAAAGACGCATTTTTTCAGCTGTTTGATGGCCACTTGTTGAGCGCTTCTGAGAGACTCTTAAGTGGCGCTTTATAAATGTCTTGTTACATTACATTACATTATATTACACTAATAGGAACATGTCCATCAGAGTCTTATAAGGTATAGCAGTGTCCTGATGCATAGTAGTAGTTTCAGTTTAACGACACTGTGTGATAACAAAGACCATTAGCGTCACCCTCCTCCTTTATCCAGGCTTGGGACTGGCACTGACAGAGTACAATCAGTGGCAGAGTTCCTGATGCATACATACACATAATGGGTATTTAATATGTAAGTCTATATATCTAGACACTTCATGCTGTGCCGTTTAAGTTTCTCACAAAGTGCTGCAAGTGCTAAAGTTCACAAGAACAGCAGGTTTACCCAATATAGAGATAAAGTTCTGAGATATCTCAATTGCCTACTCAACTGAGATAACTGAGATAACTAGAAAAGTCACGACAGCCAGGCAAACACAGTCCACTAAGAGCTGCTTGCTACTTTTCTTAGACAAACGACCAGGTAGATAACTGGGTTAACACTACTTAACTTCAAATTATGATTATTATTAATATTGTTATTACCAACATTTTTAACATGCACAAGGTTACACTAAAATGTCAACAGGATGTGCAGTTAGTCAGTCACCAGGTGAAGAGCTGTTAGATATCCAAATTCTTGAAAACCATCCAGAAACAGTGAGTTTTGAGTGAAAATTTCTTACAGGAAGAGAAAGATTTTGAACTTCAGACAAACATTGGTAGTTGGTTCCATTCCTTAGGGGCAGCAAAATGGAATGCACAAGAGCTCAGTGATCAAGGGAACTGGTATGTTCCATGACAGCAGATCAGGGAACTATTTTCAATACATATAAACAATATAATATTGCAAATTAAGCAAACAAATTAGTGGATGCCACTTTATAATAGTCACACAGCATACACATGGACCAATGAACCTAGATCTGAGTAGATAAGCCTAAATACCTACACAATTACACATACATACAATAAGAACTCTGACCGGACCAGATAAGCCTGAAGGGCCGTGAAGGCCTATTAATTGAGCAACATAGATATGCCTAAACGCGTTTACCCCGTTGTGTGGGTGGGCTCTCGTGAAACACAAATATCGCGACACTTTCTTGAACATGCTGTTCTCTCTCCACAGGTCACAATCCTCTCTCTTATCCTGTGACTTCAACAACTGAAAACAAACAGAAGTTTTATGTGACTGTGTCTGAAAAAACCTTAAAAAATCACAATTTAGTTAATCTTGAGAGAAACATTTAGAGACGACAGGCAGGCATAAATGGGTAGAAGTGAATATTTCGCATGTTTTTATTCCTTGTTGTGATTATTATCACACTGTAAGTCCTTATTAAAGTTCTATCATGTATTTTTATTTCAAATTTTCTTATTTTGCCTGCAAAGAAATTTAATTAAAATTTTATTTAATCCATCCACTTGGTGTCCTAATTTGAAGTCAATGCAATACAAAATACTACATCTGCATTTGATATTGCTCTCTTGCCAAATTTCCTGTTTGCACACATGACCATACACGACCAAACACCTAAAACTTAAACCTATCTGACAGCTCTATTAGTGATACTCGCTATTCGCTAATCAAATACAAAACCTAAAATATGTGAAACATTATGCATATTATGTATTTCTGTTACCCAAAACACATTTAGACAATGGGCCTTCACTTTTAGGTAGCAGATCTAATAGCTCAGGTAGCGGATCCCAGACTTGGTGGGATCCAACATAAATCTAACCATAGGTCGTGGTTATGGAAACTTAAATTGCTGACTTCTCAAAATTAGCTGCAAAGAGACCTATACATACCTTTCAAAATTTTAACTTCTTTACTATTTCTGATAGAGAAAATGCTGATTTTACCTAATTATTCAACAATTCAAGCCAAATATCTGAACATGTCAAAAGTAAGTCTTGATTTCTCGACTTTGAGAGGGTTTTCTCAGGCAGAGTCACACATTGTCATACAATGTAGTTTAAATAAGGCAAGCTTAATCAGCAATGTAACACATAGTAACTGGACAACACACAATCCTGTTAATCCAACCTGAGATAACTGACCAACTCAGTGATCTCTCCTATCATGCCTGAACTATTGCAAATCAATAATAATCAAAACCTCACCTCTTGCTGACTCTCCACAGGTCTTTCACTCAAAATTGTGAAAGAGCGACGTTACGTGCTGTCAAAATTACAAAACTGGAAGGCAAAACCAGAAGGACAGAAAGAAAGAGGAGGAACAAGACAAGGAGGAAGAGTAGGACAAATCAGGATGTAGGAATATATGGCAGATGATAAACAGAGAAAAAGTCTAAAATGCAGAATGACTTACGAGGTCGTAACCTGGAGGACATTTCTGTGGATCTGAGACAATGCAGACAGAAGTCACTGGATAGTGAGCGGGAAACTTCTGCGACATCGCAATAACCTCAGTAACTTGACTACAAATTAACAGATTTTTGGTACTTGTAACAGCGATACTTGCTCTTTGCTAATCGGATGATGTAAGCATGCTTAAATACAACTAGGACAAATTCTGTCTATTTAAATTTTGTAGATTGATTGATTGAAATTACAAATCGATACTGACTGTAGCAAATCTGATTTGTTTCTTGTCGCTTTAAGTAACTTATCGCAATCAGTACTGTGTGCATTTGCTTGTGTTATACATTGTTCTCCTAAGCAAACCACCTACAGACTACATGTCGTCAAAATTACAAAACTGGAAGCACAAACCAGAAGGTCAGGACGAAAGAGGAGGAACAAGGGAAGGAGGAAGAGTAAGACAAGGCAGGATGTAGGAATACATGGCAGAGGATAAACAGAGAAAAAGTCTAAAATGCAGAGCGACTTACGAGGTCGTAACCTGGAGGACATTTCTGTGGATCTGAGACAATGCAGACAGAAGTCACTGGATAGTGAGCGGGAAACTTCTGCGACATAGCAATAACCTCAGTAACTCTACAAATTAACAGATTTTTTGTTACTTGTTACAGTGATACTTGCCCTTTGCTAAACTGATGGTGTAAGCATGCATTTGGCAATGTAAACTACGAGATAACCAACAAAATCATTTCAAAAACTCTAACTTTTGGGATATTTTCCAATATACTAAATGATATTGGCTAACAAGGTCAGACCAATTTTCGGGATTCCAACCTTTGGTAGAAAAATTATATTCGGGAATTTGGTAAATTTTGGCATTTTTACCACTTTCTGGAATCGCAATTAACCTAGCGGTTCCACCTTTCTACTTCCTTCATCGCATTGAATCCTTCAGCACTCCTTCACTGTTACTACAATCTGCTCTAGCCACTCTCCGTCCTACTGGGGTCAACCCGAATCCCCGAAACCCAAATCCCCGAAAACGCTGAAAATAGACAAAAACCCGATTTCCTGAAAACAGTTTTCTAGAAAGCGGCCGAGGTATTCAAAGTTAAATTGTAAACATAACAAAGACCCAGCGTGGCCTTGATGTATATCGATATACTGCCTATTCAAATATGTATTTGTTGATGATATTCATTCGGGTCGGACTTACAAAATCAATTTCGGGGATCCGGCCGAAATTCCTTTCGGGGATTCGGGTTTCGGGGATTCGGCCCGCACCCGTCGGTTAGGGTGAGGTTAGGCGTCGTGAGGGTCGGTTAGGGTCAGGGTTAGGGTTAGTGTCGCCATTATAAAACCTTGTACAGTCCGGTGTCCACGCAGCATGCCCAAAGATACTGTATAGATTCTTCTGCCCCCGATAGTATAAGTTTGCCGCCACTGCGTCCTACAGCAACACAGTTATAAAATATTCTCATTGCGAAACGAGAGTAACCATGGGGAACGAACTGTCTGCCTACCAATGACAGTCTTATCGCAAATCCCTCAATATGGTGAGTGGATCAGAATACTTTAAAATCATTCAAAAACAAAAGTCGTAAGTGTCATCTTACCGCCTATCAAAATAAGAATCGCAACGACTTGTTGAAAGTATCAGTCAAAATGACGAACATTCAGCGACCGACAAATTATAAAAATTTCCATTAGTAAACCCACGAATCGGATTTTGTTTTTAACCTGTATCACTTCCGGCATGCACTTCGCTACCGTAGTCTATCCAATTGAAGCAGCAAACTTAGCATTGGTCCTATATTATAGTAGATTTCGTTTATTATTAAGATACAAAGTTGACATACCGCAACCTGTTTACATGAGATAATGAAAGTAATGAAATTAAAAACTATAAGTTTATGCCTATAGTCAGGATTGAGAGTTAAAACTTAACAACCCGAATGGTACGATATAGAACCCTAGAGATGAAATTGTGGTCATCTTTTTTTGGGAGTTCATATTCATGAGGTCTAGGGCGCAGAGCATAAGGCCTACAAACGGTCGGAGGAAAGAGGCCTCTAAGCACATGTTGTGAGTTCCGGTTGACCGCAAGCAGGAGTTTGACATCTTCTTCTTCCATCATTCGGTCTAAATCCTGTTGTTGAGGAGGAAGGTAGCCCAGTCGTTTGGCCCTTTGCAGGAAACGTTGGAGTTTTAGTCGGTCACTTGCGGTGGTGAATCCCCACCAAGCAGGGGAGGCATAGAGAAGGCGAGAGATGGTAGTTGCACGTGCAACTTCATGGAGCGCTGTCGGAGGGAGACCGTGTGCCCTGAGGACTCTGAGAGCGTGGAGCGAACCAGAACATGCACTTAGGATCCTGTTGACATGGGAAGAAGCACTAAGATCGTTTGCAATTGTCACTCCGAGCATGAGCATTGACGTTAGCTCTCACGATTCCTAAGGTAGGTGGGTCAGATGTTCCTTTGACACGTCGACGGTGGATGATCATTTCCTGGGATTTGCTCTCGTTGAGTCGTAGATTGTTCCTCACGGCCCATTCCGATACATTTTCCAACTCCTGCAGAGTGGAACTCCTCATGGAGGCACCTATAATTAAATAAGTGTCATCCGCATACTTTCTGATCAAGTTCTGAGGATTGACTGGGTGCAAATCCGAGGCATCGGCGATATATATATTCGTTTATTGAGAAAAACAATCTGACAAAAACGCAGAAATGCTAACATGAGTGATATCAGAATAATTAAAGTTCATTAGAAAGTCTTAGAATTAAACTAGTAAATATTTTTATATAATGATCTGGGAATAAATTGAGAGTTGTCCTTGGGTGGGAGAGTATGGTTGTGTGCTCTAGGTCTTAATTGGTGAGAGGAGAGGGGTCGGAGTGGAGGTAGGAGTTGGTGGAGTAGCACATGCTTCCATGGGGTTGTGCAATATGGAGAAAAGGAGTTTTGCATCGGCTATATTGGCAAGTTCAGAAGACACATTTCGAAATCTTAAATTAATTCTAACTTTGATTGTGGCGATGGTGATTATAGCCTAGGCCTACTAAAAATAATGCAGGCCTTCCCTCGATTCCTTTAATTCCTTCACCATCTGAAGATACCAACTACAGACACCAACAAATTCTGCAGCCTAACACTCGGCCTCGGATCTCCCTCGGAATACTCTTTTGGACAACCCTTCTGACTAGACGCAGCGATCGTGAATAAGCTGGTGCCCTGCGTTTGGCTTTGGAGTGCCGCTTTAGAAGTTTGGAGATTACTATTACAATTACGATTAAGACCTCGTGCTTGGATGGGTAGACCTGGGCGTAGAGTCGTGACATTAAAACTTAACCCAATGCTCGTAAACAGAGCGTCGGCGAAAGTTAGACTTCTGACTCTCCGCTGGAAATTAATTGTCAACTAGTCAATTATCTACATTAGGCTAGTCGCTAGTGTCCTACCAACAAGTTGAAAAATTCTGTTGTAGTGATGACGTAGCACTGTCGATAGAGTAGGAGCCAAATCGATAGGAACAAAACAGATAGAGTACAAGCCAAACCGATATATAGTAGGCTACAAGGCAAACCGATAGAGTTCGAGCCAAACCGAGAGAGCCCACAAGTCATACAAGGCAAAACCGATAGAGTACAAGGCCAAACAAACCGATAGAGTACAAGCCAAACCGATAGAGTACAAGCCAAACCGATAGAGTACAAGGTAAACCGATAGAGTACTAGCCAAACCGATAGAGTACAAGCCAAACCGATAGAGTACAAGCCAAACCGATAGAGTACAAGCCAAACCGATAGAGTACAAGCCAAACCGATAGAGTACAAGCCAAACCGATAGAGTACAAGCCAAACCGATAGAGTACAAGCCAAACCGATAGAGTACAAGCCAAACCGATAGAGTACAAGCCAAACCGATAGAGTACAAGCCAAACCGATAGAGTACAAGCCAAAAACCGATAGAGTACAAGCCAAACCGATAGAGTACTAGCCAAACCGATAGAGTACAAGCCAAACCGATAGAGTACAAGCCAAACCGATAGAGTACAAGCCAAACCGATAGAGTACAAGCCAGAGTACTAGCCAAACCGATAGAGTACAAGCCAAACCGAGAGTACACAAGCCAAACCGATAGAGTACAAGCCAAACCGATAGAGTACAAGCCAAACCGATAGAGTACAAGCCAAACCGATAGAGTACTAGCCAAACCGATAGAGTACAAGCCAAACCGATAGAGTACAAGCCAAACCGATAGAGTACAAGCCAAACCGATAGAGTACAAGCCAAACCGATAGAGTACAAGCCAAACCGATAGAGTACAAGCCAAACCGATAGAGTACAAGCCAAACCGATAGAGTACAAGCCAAACCGATAGAGTACTCTATCGGTTTGGCTTGTACTCTATCGGTTTGGCTTGTACTCTATTTGGCTTGTACTCTATCGGTTTTGGCTTGTACTCTATCGGTTTGGCTTGTACTCTACTCTATCGGTTTGGCTTGTACTCTATCGGTTTGGCTTGTACTCTATCGGTTTGGCTTTGTACTCTATCGGTTTGGCTTGTACTCTATCGGTTTGGCTTGTACTCTATCGGTTTGGCTTGCTATCGTACTCTATCGGTTTGGCTTTCCTGAAGACTTGTACTCTATCGGTTTGGCTTGTACTCTATCGGTTTGGCTAGTACTCTATCGGTTTGGCTAGTACTCTATCGGTTTGGCTCCATCTCTATCGGTTTGGCTTGTACTCTATCGGTTTGGCTAGTACTCTATCGGTTTGACTTGTACTCTATCGGTTTGGCTAGTACTCTATCTATGGCCCGACCCTACTCATTTTTCAATGAATTGATCGGGTGAGATCCGTCACCACCGCCACCCAATTGATTGGGTGCCACGCCATTTATAGTCCACTTGTACGGTTCGTGCTAGCCGAGATTCATATCTATGAATAATAATAATAGCGACAATTTCTAGGGCGCCGTAACACACCACTTGTATTTACAAGGGCGCAAATAAACCACCATCGGAGCATCATGGACAGTAGCACAGAGGCGCAACTGGCGCATAGGACTTACAGTTACGCTCTATTCTAGTCTATTCTATTCTATTCTATTTACGGATTTATAAAGCGCCTCTCGCAGTACAACCTAATCAAGAGGCTCTTCCAGTGCGAAGGCCCCTCGAAAAAAGAAAAGTCTTAAGAGAGCGAGCAGAAACATTAGTGCCACCAGATAACATCACAGCTCGAGTTATAGTAGGAAGGTCATTCTATAGCAAAGGGTCAACAGAGGCATAGGCACGATGCTATGCTGTGGTAGTCCGAGACCGAGAAACTAGAAGGTCGTTATGGGCTAAAGAGCAGAGAGGACTCCAACTGGTGTGACTACACAGATTCTACAGCGCAGGGAAGTCTTTTCAGTTTCGTAAGTTTCCTAGGAGAAATTCCTAAGGCTCATCAGTAAGCAACCATCCGACCGCACTTTTAAAATTTTGGATTTTCGTCTCAGTCAAAATGTTGAATCAAAATTGACACGCCTTCATCCATCAAAAGCTCCTTGAGGATAATTTTGATATTGTCGCCATTACAGAGAATTGGCACCAATGCTCTGAAGATACACGGATTCTACGAGCTACTCCACCCGGCTACTCCTCCTCGCGAGAATGTCTGCGCGGCCGCCACTCCCTGATGGTCGTCCAGCCAGAGGAGATGGCCTTGTCGTCTTCTTCCAATCATCTATTCGACTCTCGCCGGTGATCCTCGATTTTACCTCATCCACCTCTACTGAGCGTACTCCATCAACAGGCCATATAATTTGGTACTGTCTTGAGCTGGTAAGCAAACTTCAAGCGATGCACTGTAGGCCACGGTAGCCGAATGAATGGAGCGCTCGGCCTGTAACGCGAGGAGTACGGGTTCAAGCCTCCTCTCATAATTTTGGTCACTGTGTACTGTGTAGGGACCTTGAGCAAGTCCTTCTACTCAGCGCATCGATGTTCTTTCTTATGGCTGTGGTATGGTCATGCATGCCCGATAGCGCATTGGATAGCACACTGGCATAGAGAACAAGAGGTACCGAGATCGAAACCCGTAGGCGGACATGCTTTGTAGGCTGCTATTAGCGCCGTGTATTGCAGGCTGTCTGTTCTGCTAGTAGTTAAGATTTATGCCTTCTGTCATTTGTGTTCTTGTGAATTGTATCAATTGCATAACTGTACACTGTAACCGGTTGCGGTTTGTCAACCGGATTGTTTCAATAAAGAATATTATTATTATGTACTTTGGAAGGTGGGCATTGGCAATATCAAATACACAATTGTATTGCATTTTATTGTATTGTATCATATTGTGGCCGCTTGGTAAGACTGCTCGACCTGTAACGCGAAGAGTACCGGTTCGAGCCTCGCCCGAGGCAGCTACTGTGTAAGGACCTTGAGCAAGTGCCTCGCAATTGCTCTGGATATAATTATGTTAAATACCTTGATATCAATTAAATACCTGGATATATATATTAAATTCCTGGGTATCAAGCTATGCAGCCATAGATTATTTTTCCTCTGCTAGGTATACAATTTCCCAATGATTCTTGCCGTCTACTATTGGTCTCTGATCTTTTGATTTGTTTACAAAGCTTCTCTCTCTGTTCGAACACGCTCGTTTTCCAAGCGATTGTTGTTCTTTGATCAATGTACGGTTATTGTAAGGTGAGAGACGAAGACTCTGCCTCTGCTGGCGTGACAAACGACCTCTTCCGTGGATTTAAAGAACACGCACAACTTGCTTCATCTAACGCTGAATTGTTAGATTATTGAGCGCCAAACATTCGCAGGTACAATACATTGACCCGCACTCACACATGCAGGCATGTTTTTATATGCTCATCTATGAATCGCGCTCGTGTGAATGTAGGGTAAAGCAAGATAACGTAAGCCTAACCAACTTTTCGTTAGGTATGGTAAAGTACAATTAGATAAAGTAAGGCAAGACAATAGAAATGTCAAGGCGAGCTCTTTAACAAATCGGCTACCGTGTCCTACAGAGATCAAGTAAGGTAAGGTAACGGCGCACCTATTATGTAGAACTAATCTGTAACATACTCTCTACCTACATCATTACATATGACTGATTGCATGCAGCAGACACGCCTTGTAGATTAATTCCGCATTCATTCATTCATTCATTCATTCATTCATTCATTCATTCATTCATTCATTCATCCGTTTTAAGTAGGGCTGGGCATTTAACGCGCTATTAATGCGATTAATGCGTTAATTAATTAACGCGATTAATTTTTTCAATGCAGTTAACGCGATTGTCACTGCGCCCAATTATTTCTAGAAATGCGCTAAAACAATTCTTGATAAAAACCGCTCAGTTTAAACTTTAAACTTTAAACATTGTGCTTTAAAGTAAGAACTAAACAGTAAAATGTAGTAAAAGCATGTTTGCTTTTTGTTTATTGACTGCAGGCATTTATTTAGCGCATACTCAACGTAACTACTCAGAGTCGGTAGAGTAGTTGTACTTCTTATCTATTGTGGCGTTAAAAATTAATCGCGTTATTGAACATTTTAATCGTGCGATTAATTTCGATTAAAATTTTTAATCGTTGCCCACCCCTAGTTTTAAGTATAAATTAACATAGCGCAATAGAAACGATTCCACCTGGAATGACCTCCCGCTTAAGCTCCGCTCTTTACTTGTGTGCCAACCGCCAGGGTTCTACAAGTCCCTCAAGTCTTTTCTTTAGTCGTGGCTGGGCCGGGAGCGCTTCTGAGTAGCTTATTTAAGAGGCGCTATATAAATGCTCTGAATGAATGAATGAATGATTCCAATCCAGCCTCAGCCAAACAGAACAGCTTCAAAGCTTTTCATGTGGAGTACCTTCCCAACGTGTACTTGTTCACGTGGACGGTGGCACTATCGTGTGCGGCGAACGCTGTCACTTGTCATTGCTCTGCGGCCTACGCTCTGTCGGCAGCTTGGTCCTGACACCCTGAACACGATGTTTTCAACTTTGGATGGGAATATGTTGGTTGGGATTCACATGTGTGTGAGTGGGCGCGCCCATGGTGACTCTCCTAGGTGCATTGTTTGCTACCTGATGAAATTTCTGTTCTTAATTACATTTTACATTTAGACTGGCGTAGACAGTGCTCTTGTGAGGCACTTAAAATGTGAGATAGTACATGCCTGGATGAGTGCCTGACTGCCACCGGAAAACCTCTGCTATGTAGAGAGCGCTTTTGATTGTTTTTTTCTTGAAGTTGCGCTTTATAAATATCCACTTACAATTGTAATTCCTGTGTCATCAAGTGCGGCCGTTTGAAGTGTGCACGATGCCTACGAGGTATCAGGTACTTCAGTTGGTTGTACCTACATGTAGCTCAAAGACATATGCCAATACCTGTCTGTCTCATACCTAGAAACCTGGCACCAGCTTCCAACTGATTACAAAAGCGATGATGATGAACGAATCTTTTATCTACTTAATTAAACGATCTTTTGTAGTGATCATCCTTCTATTCGATTTGCCCCAGTTGACGTGCTGCTTGATTGCTTCAAGAGTATCTCATCAAACAATCGAAATTGATATAGCGCATATTCTAGATTCAAAGACTAGATTCTAGACTCGATGGCTCAACCGATCCAGGCAGAGCGGTAAGCAATAGTCTAAAGCAGCAGATGAAACTGAGAGCAGGTAAGGTTAGGGAGGTAGCATATTGCCAAGGGAGCTCGTTCCATGTTGCCGGACAAACGTTTGGATCGGAAGCTGTCGATTGGGATTCACGTGTGATCTCTATACGTTGAGAGGTATAGAATTAGTTATGCATGTATAGTTGTATACTGTATAATTTTTATCATATAGGCCTACTTGCCAGCTTTTGTGTTTATTCCATAATCACAGAGTATAACACCTCCCAAGGCGTTGGGGAGATCAGTTCGGAAATGACCAGAAGAAGTATTTAATTTATCCCTGAAGAGCTAATTTGCTGTAGAACTGTCTATATGAAATGGTTTCTAATTCGGAAGGTTTAGAGCAGCTTAAAGCACTGTTAGAGGACACACTTTATATGCCAGTCTTAGATAGCCACTTGTGTATGTATGTATGTATGTATGTATGTATGTATGTATATATGTATGTATGTATGTATGTATGTATGTATGTATGTATGTATGTATGTATGTATGTATGTATGTATGTATGTATGTATGTATGTATGTATGTATGTATGTATGTATGTATGTATGTATGTATGTATGTATATGTATAAATATGTATATGTATGTATGTATGCAGAAGCAAAAGGAACAAATCAAGGATAGAGAACTCTGGAGACGACAAGTTGAGGACTCATCGTTGGCCTTGGCCTGACGGAGGAGAAACAAAGAAGATGTATGTATGTATGTATGTATGTATGTATGTATGTATGTATGTATGTATGTGTGTGTGTATGTATGTATGTATGTGTGTATGTATGTATGGATGTATGTGTATGTACTGTATATATATTTATATGTGCATATATGTAAGCTTCTACGTACGTAGGTATGCATCATGCATGTATGTATGCACGTATGCAAGTATGTATGCATGTATGTAGGTATGTACGTACGTAGTGACTACGTACGTATGTATGCACGTATGCACCTATGTACGTATGTACGTATGTATGTATGTAGGTATGTTCGTTCCGTGGGCAATGGGCATACGGACGGACGGATGTGTTGTACACGGACAGATGGCTTTTCTTCTTTGTCGTCCATGGACTTATGTGATGAGTCGTGAAATGACTGTCGGGATGTGGAGACCGTTTCATGAGCATAGATCTTACTCATTAACAGACGCCTACTCAAGGGATCGATCTGCCTTATGCCAATCGCTCTTCCCCATCGCATAATGTATCTGCTTAGCTGCTACAACGATGACCAATGGTGCATTGGCTACAGAGCATACCAACCGCTACACAGTCCTTAGGCCTAACTAAGCCTTTGCGGTTCAATGATGCGGTCTTCCTCTTACAATGATGGCCAACATGCATCCCTTTCCTGGTCTCGACATATAGCATCCTGGGACTCATTTATACTGCGCAAGAGTTTGATCGGATATTTCCGACAATCTTCGACTATATTTAGTACATGTATGTATCAATGTAATTACATGTTTGGGTGCCTCTCGAAAGCGCTCGCAGCCCAATTGATGAAAGAGTAGGCCTAAGCCTAGGTCTTGTGATTAAAGACATCTTATGGCTGCCAGGACCTGTGACGTCGACCTCCTCCTTTCTCCAGGTTGGGACTGGCACTGCCCGAGTGCGGACAAAGTTAAACGATGCAGAGTTCGTCGCACGCTATACGCAGAGTAATGTTTAGGCGGAATCTCGGATGGAACTCGTGTTTACTGCGTCGGATGTTTCAGACAATTTTCTGTGATTTTGTCTAATTACATGCATGTAGACCCATATAATTATATGAATGTATTTAGTAACTCACATACATAGGCCTACACACACACACACACACACACACACACACACACACACACACACACACACACACACACACATATATATATATATATATAGCCTTATTAGCCTAGCATTTCGTGCACCTGTAGAGAGGTGCTAGAGTTTGCGTTTCTTACTCGTGTTATCTATAGTACGGAGAAACCGATTCTGGACTCGCCAAAAGTGCAAGATTTTTTGCGTCTTGTGACTGTCCGATCTGATGCAATTCTTCTTTATCTGAGTAAATTGGCATTCTGTATGCCGCTCAGAAACTCAACTTGTCCGCTTGATTTGGTTAAGTGACGGCGAGAACGTTCGTGTAGAAGAGAGCGTGGCCTGAGTTCCTCCAAAGGTCTGACGTGCTTTGTCCTTTTAAGAAACCTTTCTCATTTACCAAAGCTTTCCAAATTGATTTTGTTTCATTATTTTGTTCGGCTGAATTCGGGTCACGTTGAAGTTGACCTTACCACTTGGACGAACGCTGCACGAGGGGAAACAAGACAAGGTTGCGAGGAATGAAAGACCTTGGACTGTCGTATTTGCACCTCGGCAAATATGTAATCATTCGCTCCTCTTATAGATCAAGTTTCTTTAGGTGTATTACTTTTTACCTTCTGGTTTCTGTTAAAATTAAGTTTGTTACTTACTTAGCCTGCATGGCAATTTCAATAGTCTTCTCCTTCCGGTTATCTGCCCTTTAGGCAGGTTCGTAAGTCCAATGTCGCAATTCGTATCCTTGTTTAGCCCTCTATTTCCGCCGTCTGTAACCGTCCTTCATCATCCCATCCAATAGCATCGTTCGAGGTCTTTCTTTGGGTTTCCCCCTTCCATTCTTCCCTCGAATAATTTTAATAGTATAGTTAGGCCTACTAAGCGTGATTACGATGACCATTTGGTAACAGATATTGACCCTCTAGTCTAGTCTATACATGTAGGTTATTTGAAAAACGCCAAATCGGTCAGTATATGGGAAATCAGCGTGGTTCACTTCCTAAAGATCAGTCTTTGAGAACAAATGGACAGCCAGTCGAGAATATCTGGAAATCTGTTAGAAAAAGAGTTCTAGTGTCAGTGAAGGAAAGAGTAGGTTCTACAAAAGACCCGACACCTAACACTTTAACGACAAGCTGCATTGGCTTCCCGGTCACTTTTAGTGTCCGCTTGTCGTTAAAGTGCTAAGGACGAAAGTACTAAGTATGATAAACTTCAGTGAACGTCAACTATTAAGGCATACGACGTCGTGTTGCTGCTTGGAGGCATTTTTTTGTTTGAGGTTTAGGAAATTGTTGGCGGTCATTCTGCAGATGTTGGATGAGTTTGTGATGTTTAAATTGAACAGAACAGAGTCTGCCTAGAAGGAAGAAATCGGTGAAAAAATCAGCCTATAGATAAACCGATCAGTTTAGTTGTAACTGTACGTTGGTCTGCTAGAGTGTACGAACCCGGCGCAACGCAAGAAACGTGTCATATTTTCTACTTGGGTCTCTGTAGTGCTTTATGTGTATCAAGTCACTTGTTTCTAATGCTTTCTATATGTATTATGTATAACGACGTATAGTGCCTTTTAACTACTTCATAAAACTGCAGTATGCAAGTCGAGTCTATCTACTGTAGGCCTACATGTTACTGAGCTAAACAATTGCCTTTAAGACAGTTTGAACTTTGCTATGACAGCGTGACTATGACTATGACCATCCATTGTCCTTGGCGTCTCACTCATCATCCACCGTAGCCGTCTGACTGTTTGTCTGTCTGCCTGTCCCTTGAACCCTATCCTGGAACTGAAACTGACTTTGGTTACCTGCCAAGTGTGCTTTGACTGAGCGCCTGTCAATAAGCTGGTCCCCTCGACTTAGCTCTTTTGTCGCGATAGAAATCTTAAAACCTCCTTGACGTTAACCCCGAACGTTACTCGGGCCGGGAATTCTATGCAAAAGCGGTTAACCCCGAGTCACGTTCGGGCTCATACATACATACATACATACATACATACATACATACATACATACATACATACATACATACATACATACATACATACATATACATATATAAATACATATATACCTACAAAATTATATATAATTATACCTACACATGTATATATTTACACACACAGATGTATATGTACATATATATACATACATACATACATACATACATACATACATACATACATATACATATATAAATACATATATACCTACATAATTATATATAATTATACCTACACATGTATATATTTACACACACATAGATGTATATGTACATATATATACATATATATACATACATACATACATACATACATACATATATGTCTGTATATATACATATATATATATATATGTAAATTTATACATGTATTTGTACATATATACATATGTATATATGTAAATGTATGCATATATGGCTATGCATGTTTACATATACACATATATACCTACACATGTATATTGCATATACATGCATACGTAAAACAATGCAACGTTTTTGGCTCGTTTTTCTGGGAGAAAATGAAACGCTAAGGAGGTATTAATACTAGGCCTACAATTACATGTACTGTAGGTTGTATCACATTACGACATGATTGGAGACGCGTGGATTTAGAAACCGGAAAACAAGAAGCAGAGACACCTTTATTAAAGCATCTCCTAACATGGGACCTAATTACGGTAAATTTTGCCTTAATCCAAAAATTGGAAGAGTGGGAATCGTTGGTGTAGACTGTAGAAGGCAGGATTGAAGAGATGTGGATCGGATGCATGCGAACTACATGTAGGTAGGCGCATAGGTTGTGCGTTTCAAAATACAAACATTACTCTCCAAAAATTTGAAACATAGTTTAACTCTAACATGAAACAAAGAATTAAATTTGAAGGCATCTGCAGCATCAAGTACTGGTATATGGACGTAGCGTGCTATCTATTATATAGAGCAGTTTTTGATTTGCTTTCCGCTGGTACGGTTTCGATTATAATACATCTTATTCATGGAAAATCTTGTGAAGTTGATGGATGACGCGGACTCTGATCTCGACCGACTTTGAAGCCACAGTTAACGCCATCGAAGAGAAAGCCAACGCTTGAATAACTTCTGCCGTTTGCGAAGCACTTTCGTGACTATCACGCACGATTTGTTTCTTTGCTTATATCAAAAGCTGAAGAAGAGCTTTCGATTACAAGAAGAGAGCCTTCTATTGATTCACCTATTTGCAGGCTAAAAAGTCTACGAAAGCGCTCTACCTATCATGGTCATTGGTCAGATTGGAAGAGACGTGTCTTTGGTTTTCTAGAAAATGAAATGCAGTTATTAGCAATAAGAAGAACATGGCAATTTTTAATGCGAAGCTTGTTAAAAACGCTCTAACGGAATGGAAGCTTTGAAATGCTACTTTCAGGCGTTATAGTCACTATAACCAACCGTGTAAAGATGAGAGGGAGAGGACTGGCTGCACGTCTTCGTTTGTCGAGGCTTAGAAAAGATTAAGTCGTGAATAGGCCAGGCCTACTTCATACGGTCATACCCCTGACTGCTCCAGGGCTAGATTAAGGGACTGCTCTTCTTCCATCTTCCTCTTCAGTATGCTTGATTTAAACCTGATTTGCACCTTTAATTAAGTGCAGCTACGAGGTTCCTCATCCTTGACTGTAGCGTAATTTGCCGGGTCTCGGCAAACGTAGGCTACTATTCAAGTTATTGTAATTTTTCTGCTAACTTATGCATATTTCTCTAGCTAATGGGGGACTCTGTGAGCAGTTCCTTTAAGCGGCGATAGGCGTCGCCAGTTTGTGATGTGGTCAAACTTTAGACAACTTTAGCGTAAATAACCATAGACATCATATATTAAATGTAAGATGTCTATGAAATAAACCTACCGCACAACAGAGCACACATTTTACCTAGAGTAGCCAAACTATATCCCATCCTGGCGCCACCTATAGCAGCCATTTTTACAGAGTCCCCCATTGCATTGGACCATCCACTTGCCCAACCGATAGGCCATCCCCAAACCCACTTATGAGTGACTGTCAAAATCAGAGTGTTGACTTAGCAGTTACCTAATTCATTCATTCATTCATTCAGTGCATTTATATAGCGCCTCTTCAAGAAGCTACTCAGAAGCGCTCCCGGCCCAGCCACGACTAAAGAAAAAGACTTGAGGGACTTGTAGAACCCTGCCGGTTGGCTCACAAGTAAAGAGCGGACCTTAAGCGGGAGGTCATTCCAGGTGGAAGGTCCCACAACCGAAAAAGCACGGCGCTGCTTATAGCCAAGCGTGCCCGTGGAACTAGGAGCTCACCCCTCGTCGTAGAACGAAGTGCCCGACGCGCTGCAACGTCGGACAATGGGCGGCAAAGATCACGCAAGTAAGATGGAGCACAGCCAAGAACGCAGCGAGAAACTACAGAAACAGTGCGGTATGAGATCCGCTGAGAGATAGGCAGCCAGTGCAACACATCACGTATGTATGCAGAGACATGACAGAACTTAGGAAGTCGTCCAATGAGACGACCAGCCGAGCGTAGAACTCGATCTAGTCGCCCCAGAACCCAAAGAGGAAGGCCAGCAAGTAGGTAGCAACAGTAGGCCTACTGTTGTCAATTCGACTGGTAACAAAGGCGTGAACAATAGGGTGATTCAAGTTCTGTAGCAAAAAAATGAAGGTAGACAATTGAGAGAGGCTCTTTACTTTTTGAGTTCCTTTTACCACATAGAGCAAAACTGTGAAATTTGGCTGAATTTGGTTTGTATTTAGGACTGCCTCAAGAAGCTCAAAGTTTTATTTTATAGATAAATTTTATTAAATTAATTGTTTTTACTGTCAAGCATTTTAAATTACTTACTTACCTATCTCTTGATAAAGAACTAAAAAAGAACATACAAAATTACTCCTCCGTCACTGCATGTCCGTGCCCTAGTGCCAGGCAGTGCCAGTCCCAAACCCGGATGAAGGAGGAGGGCGATGCTAATGATCTTTGTTATCACACAGTGTCGTTATCTGCAACTACTTCTACTACTACAAATATTAAGCATAAGTAAAATGGTGGATTGTGCAAACAACCAAATTTGTTAATTTATTATTATAATTTATTAAAAACAAAATACTGCAAACTACTTGAGAAATTCTTTTTAGTATTTTTTAATAAAGAAAATAATATTATGGTTTAAACCAGGTCAAAGACTTTCATTTTATCTTATTGGAGAACCTCAGGAAACATTTTGGGGTAGAGTATTACCTACAAGCTTGGGTAGTTTGAATATCTTTTGATATGACTGCTTCCAACATGGGTCGCCTCAATGGAGTTTGCGTTTTAATGGGAAAAAACTTGAAAATAAATTTGCTATGTCTTGCTTATCACCATCATTTTCATTAAGTACTATGTGTAGCCTACACGTATTCAATGCAGCTTTTGGTCCAACATGAGATCCAGATGTACTACTTTTTAAGGGATTCCAGCAATATTGACCCAGAATTTACCAAGAAATGTACTGTTATAATACAGACAATTGTCTAAATGAACAGTTAAAGACACTAAAGATGGAGATGATACAATTTATAATGGATATTCTACACTAAAATTGAACTTCAAGCTCCTGAGGGAAGATTATAGAGAATTATTGGAGCTCGGTCTAATCTCTCTTACAGAGTTTCCACCACATGGAGCAGATTTTTGAGTGCCAGATACATTCCATCATGCACACTGGATGACTAAACTCATTTACATTTTACAGATTTTTTATTTCAAAGTAGATTCAAGCTAAGACAAATGAAGCCGTTGGTTGTTTGCATTTGGATTTTTTATAACTTTAGTTTATGTGAAAGCATGGATCACATGTCCCAATGCATGTGATCTGCACTTGATATAAGATCTAACAAAATATTCATCAACATCCAAAGTAATTTCGCAAACAGGATTGAAAGCAATTGGTCGTCACTTATGGCAAAGAAATGGCACCACTTGGTTTTTTCCAAAAACGTTTCCACAGAAACTAAGCGTCTCATAGAGGGATTGCACTAGCATCAAACTTCAACTCAACCTTGACATGAAGATCAAAAACAATTTTTGTTCCAAATTATAGAAGACCATCGGAAACAATTTCCAAATTCAATCAAAAACACTTTTCCCTGAATGTAATGAATAGTGTGTTATCTAGTAAATACAGTACAGAAATTGGGTACATACATACTTTCTACCAATTTCTTTTTAATTAATTAAAAACATATTGGGATTTAAAATAATTATACACAATAGCCTCTTAGGCAGTGCTACATTGTTTTTTAAGACTGCATTATTTAAATTTTCCAGTAAAATTGTTTGTTTACTAAAATTCAAATTTTCGACAAAACGAGTTAAAGTTAAATAATTTCAAGGTCCTTGAGGCAGTACTAAATATTATCCATTGTCATCAAGATTGTTTCCCCTTTATTTTATTACCAAAAGGAACAGAAAAAAGCAAGAGCACCAAAAATTTAAGATTTTCAATTTTTGTGAATCACCCTAGTGAACAAGGACCACGACCGCATCATGAGAGAGAGAGAGAGAGAGAGAGAGAGAGAGAGAGAGAGAGAGAGAGAGAGAGAGAGAGAGAGAGAGAGAGAGAGAGAGAGAGAGAGAGAGAGAGCGAGAGGCCACTAAGTCACTTAACTTAGTCCAGTGAAAATATATATTCACCAATACAGTAAACATTTTACAAGTCAATAATACTACTATATTATACTAGCATTCTTAAAGCTAAAGAATACACTGACGAAATTCTTCTATTTCATTTATTTGAATCGCGTTATTAGCCATTTCACACTTCCTTATAAAGAACTCGCGAGATAAACTTGCGATCGTCTTTCCATTGTTATGGCCCATCATCAGATCATACTATTTTAAAGAATGGTCTGAAGATTTATTAGGCCTTCGGTTTATTCGTTGTGGAGTCCATCGATTGCTCATTTCGCAGCTGGACACTATTATACGACGTAGGCCTATACGTAATCAAATACATTCAGTCTGATATGGTATTTTTGGTAAGACAGGAGGAATATTACTAAGAACTGAACTAAGAAATCAGATGATTTTAAGTCAGACAGCCTCTGGGATTACATGGCAAGTACTCATCATCGCTTTGACGAGGAATTGTGTAGGAAGTCCGCATGTACTAAAGACATATGCTGATCCTATAAGTCTTTGCAGATTTTAGGCAAAACCCTGTACGGAAGGCACTCGACGTTATTGGCGAAGGATTAGCGGGCTAGGGTATAGGCCCTAATGAGGCCCGTGGGAATATAATTTGCCTTCAATTCAAATCCGCTGGCAAATATGGCAGAGTATATGGGGCGAGTTCTTTGTGTCTAATCTTATTTGAAGTAGAGGAAAGTTTGCCGTATGCGTCGATCTGTATTCTGATATCTTTGTGCCTGATCCTACAAGGACCATTAGAGAACAGGATATCAGAATAGTCGGGGTATTGATGCGGCGTAACATCATACAGGTATGCTGCCCACCTTAATCACTATAACTCTAGTAGCTCATCGGATTAGCATCAAACGGTCCGCATTGGATTAGTATTTGTATAAGCAAAACTGCAGTTGGGAAGGGCATGATTTCGCGCCTATTTATGCACCTGGCTCTGTATCAAACACCTGTTAGCATTTCTCACTGGTTTAAAACAACGCGGTTTTGCAACACTCGTTGGTTAAAAAACAACACGGTTTGGCAACAGTCGTTGGTTAAAAAACAACACGGTTTTGGCTATTCTCATTGGATGGTTGTCTGGAACAGATTATTAGGAATGGATTATTGGATGGTTGTATTATTATTAGGAACAGATTATTGGATGGTTGTCTGGAACAGATTATTAGGAACAGATTATTAGGAACATATTATGACTCTTCCGTCTTATGCCTGGCATTAGCAGACAACTATTTAGCTACAGTTGTAATTACATACTCATTTAGCGCATCTTTAAGACAAACTCATCAGCGGCGCTCAAATGCTTAGAACGTGGCGATTTAGAGAGTGTGTCACTAACTGCCCCAATTCATAATAATAATTAGGCTTATCAAAATATTCGTTTCTTTAGTAAAAATGACAGCGTCACATTTAGGCCTATTTTATGGCCAACATCACATTTATTTTATTGCCAACGTCACATTTACTTTATTGCCAACGTCACATTTATTTTATTGTCAACGTCACATTTCTTTTAATGCAATGGCCTCCAAACATTATGACGTAATAATATGTATACGCGTCATTAGGGTGTCCCACGATAGCATAGGAAAAATAAAATTGTTGAAACTTTTGATGCACTCCCTCCTAAAAGTTTCTTTATGATCCCGTAATATTACCTGCCAAGTTTTATGACATTTCGAAAATATTTAGGGGTCCCGCAAGGCTCATAGAGTTAGTGCAGTTTGTCGTAAATTACGCATGGCATCATTGACTTTTAAATATTTAGGTGACAACATTTTGATCCCATAATAACATGTTTAGTATCACTATAAAGCTCTTAAACAGCAGAATCTACAGATTTAACCTTCTTGTATATTATATGCATAAAGTTTCAATTATGAAGAAGACATAAAGCACACTACCAGAAGGTATCAAATTTTTTGGCTTGCAAATCAAGGAAGACTTTCGAGCCTTTAAATCTGTCGGGCACTGGGAAGGCAAGCTGCTCCCTGACATAACTGGAGTAAACACGGACAAAGTGAACCGATGGCCAGTCCTGATTTCTTCTCTAGTTAATAGAAATACTAAACTTCTGGGTGTGCCAAAGTTGGCTTCTGTGTCAAGACAGGCAGCAGCAGTAGCAGTTCTAGACCATATGAAGTCGTGGCAGTGCGATACATTTATTATCGGCATGTGTTTTGACACAAGGGCCTCAAATACCGGCAGAGTTAATGGAGCCTGCACCCTTCTAGAGGCAGCCACCGGTCGTAATCTGCTGCAGATGGCTTGTCAACATCACATGTTTGAAGTCCTGTTGTCTTATATATATTCGTAGTGTGCCTTGGTAAAGTTTGTCCATCAACTGGGGAGGCATTCTTCTCTTCAAGCGATTTAAAGATAAATGGTCCGACCTGGCTCACCTTCAACCAAAGCTTCATTAATGTCTGTCTGTGTCTGACAAACTGAAGGAGTTCATTACTGAACAGCTTGAACTTGACAATCCTCAAGATGATTAGAGAGAATTCTCCAACTCGCGGCATCCGTGTTTGGATTGAGCAGTTCGACAGCGGTTGGCAAGCCTGGTGCCCCTCTAGAGCGCGTTGGATGGCGAATGCATTATATATACTGAATGAAGATTTAGTTGCGTTTTGATGGAACCCAATCGGTTATCCAATTGACGGCCCGTGAATTACAGGGCATCCACGATTTAACATTATGTTTTAGTCAACATCTGCATCCAATCGTGGTTTTCGTGTCGAGTCACTGCTGATTCACCCATCAATGACATTCAACTATAAAAAGGCTGCAATATTACGATGCTGCTGCTCTGAAGACCACTGAAGATGATGCTGTGTCATTCTTGGTACCTAAGCCAAGAGCTGGAAACCCTCTCTCTGTTCTCACACCATCTCTCTTCTGAAGATAAAGCACAGCTTATGTTGACAATGAAAGGTGATCGAGGATTGCACTTTGTTCAATCTCTTTCCCGTACGAAAAGGGAATTATATATTTCTCGAAGCTTCTTCCGAACTACCGCCAACTCATCGTGGCTTGTACCCTCGATATTCCATGTGAAGAGTGACCCAAAAGCCAATTGTATAAGATCGCATGTCAGCTTGTTAATAACTTTGCCTGTGTAAATGACAATGCTGAGCTTGGAGTTGCTCTTATACAGAATTTCAATTCAACAAGAACGAAGAACAGAAACAGTTTCTTCTGCAAGTTGTTGAAAAACACAGGCATGACTTTTCTAAGTGCAATCGTGACAATCTTGTAGACATATAGATTATTGTAAAATGTAGAACTGAACAATATGCAGCTGAAGGTATAAACAGTGATTAAGAATAAGCAGATGCAGGTATGGGGTAGCTGAAACCATGGCTGGTTGCATAATCAAGAATTTGTAATAATGATTCCTCCTAACGATTAATGGCAATAACTGATATCGAGAAAGTTCAAAAATCTTGAGTTGCTGTACAATTTTTTCATTATTTATTCGTAAAACCATACCTATGTACGCAATAAAGTCAGATACTTGTAGTTTCCACTATTTAGGAGCGTTCCATTGGTATTAAACATGTTATCATGGGATCCAAGGTCGTTGTCTAAAAGCATTAATAAATTGGGCACGTCCGACGCAAATTATGCCAACATGGTGAAATGTGAGTGTCTTGCGGGACCCCTAAATATTTTTAAAATTTTATAAAATTTTCCAGGTGTCATTATGGGACCATAAAGAAACGTTTTAGAGGGAGTGCATAAAATATTTCGACCAAAAATATTTCTGGGACACCCTAACGCGTCATTCCTTTTCTTTTAGATCATCGACGTATATACGTATAAGTCGATAGATGTTCTACTCTACCATCGAGCAAAATGAAATAACTTCTATAGCGCCATGGGATATTTATCAAAGACACCGGTCGCTAGCCTACTAAACAGAATCGGTGTGATAGTAAAATTCTGGAATGGGACCAGCTGAAATCCAAGGTAATCCGGAGATGACACAGAATGCAGGTACAGAGTTCAGGTACAGACGAGTGTTTAGCCGAGGTCTTAAGGCCAATAGACTGCAGTGAATTCTTTCGGAAGAGTGCAAGAATCGCCGGCGGTATAAAAGCAACGCGTATCGATCGCTTTCCATGTCCACAATAGAGTTTGAAACAATCAGAAAACCCGGTCGAATAGAGCAAAGCTCGATTAGTTGCAGACTAATGCAAAGCTCTGGCACAGAGTGAATTAAAAGGTGAGGATAGTCTGGATAGAGAGATTGCTTGACGTCGCATTGTGAACGCGGCTACGCTGAGCTCAGTTTTCCTGGCAATTAACTGGCCACTTGAGATGTGCTTGGTAGTAGCTGGAAGTTGGAAGCGATAAAGAACAGGTTTCCAGCTCAAGTTGCTAAGCGTTTACATTAGGAATTTTGAGTAGCAAGTAATTAGTCACAGATCATTTCCAGAATATTGAGATTCCCTTTGCTATAAGAGAGAATTGTTAAGACATTGAAGCTTAGCACCAATGCTTTAGGTTATTTTGATGTATTCGGCATAATTATTCGCTTGTAGCCTACCAGCTGAGTTGACGACTAATCTAATAATGACGTTAACATAACATAGCAAAATAGAATAAACCTACGTTAAAATACGTACGTACCTTTCAAAAAATAGAATACGCGTAGGCCTATGGTACGTATCATACACGAAAATTTATTTATGGTTTGTTTGCTTAAATTAAATTGAACATTCTTATAATGAGCAATGACGCGGTTAACGTATTTTTTTATTGTTTACGAACTTTACGTACCCTAATATAGGGTACGTTAAAAAATGTACGTACCTTTAAAAAAACGTAGAATACGTAGGCCTATGGTACGTACCCTCGAGCTTTGAAACAAAGGTTTGAACTGGTTCAGAAGACGTTTAGTCTGTTAGAACGACTGCAAATTAACCTAGAATGCTTAATACCCAATTCTCCATAAAATTCCTCTTAAAAGCCGTGACAGTGTCCGCTGAGACCATCGACGTATATTGGATGGACACAGCATAGCACAGCTAAATAGTCGTACTGTAAGCTGTAAAGTGAAGCTTCCGCCTACTGAACTTTCTGCCAGGCATGACGTCAGACAGAGCTCATCATAATAATAGGTTCTGTGTTCATCCAATAAACGTCGAGGATAAGATTATTATCAACTAACCGTTTGCTTGCCTGTGACGTCATGCCTGGCAAATAACGTCGCAGGCACGCAAAAGGGTAGGCTTCAGTTTGAAGCTCTTATGCTGTGTCCAGTGTCCACCCAATAGCCTATACATCGATGGCTGAGACAGTCTGATCATGCAAGTCATTCCACGAGCCTACAACTGTTGCACTGAAGAATTTCTGCCCTAATGTCCATTTAGGCTTATTAAATAAGTTATACCTGTGTCCTCGAGTTGCCTTGTTTGGTGCTAATTCAAAAACCTCTCCCACTGTACAGTAGTGCTTCCTTTCCAGTGATAATGCCCAGCATTGTCCGCTCTTTGTGTTGTCTTGTTAAGTTTACGCGGGAGTGCTGATTCCGTTAAGGAGTAGAGGGCGCTAATAACAGATGCAGAAAAGAGGAAAGTAGGGTCCATTGTAGGTTATTTTTAAGGAAGTCCTCTATGCATGAACCCACACTGATCTGAAACTGAAATGAATTCAATATTTTTCAGCTCTGGTCCAAACCGTACAATGCAAGTTAATAAGATGGTTAATTTCAAGCAGTTTTGTCACATGATAACTTAGGCTATCTCTATAATGCCCACAGCACTGATCTTCAGCATTCTGCCAAACTGACTGGTCTTGCAAACTGCAAGTTGATGTGTACTTCCATTTCCAATCCACTTTTCTAGACTACAGTTAGGTCTAAATAATCACTGCTCAATAGACTGTCTACAGCTCAACATTAAAACTTCAACAGTGGAAACGCTAGTGGAAAGGATGCGACATTAGGTTTTTAAACCACATTCTGTTCGGTTTGTTACCAATTCATTCTGATTTTCTGATGAAAAATCAAAGAGGGTCCAGGAAGTTTCTGTCTTTTCAAAACACTTCTCTTAAAGCAGTCTGCCACAGACAGGCCTGCACAATGCTAACAAAAGGTGCAGAGCATTACAACAGATATCTACAAATCTTAGTGACAATATCCTTTTCATTCATTCGTATACCCGGCAATATTATTTTCCATACGTTGCACAGATATTAGATTTGCAGCCAATCTTTTAGTATTGCGACATACACATGTGAAGCAAACAATAGGGTAGCCTACAATTCTTCTTACTCTTCCTCATCTTTTCCTAACAGGAGCGCATCATAACCAGTCAGTTGCAAGCGTTATAACCAGCGAGATGAAGAGCCACAAGCCCTCCAGACATCCATATGGAGTGCCGTAGTCTGCACTAGGCCACAGCTGCAAGCAGGATCAATGGTTTGTCCTCATTTGACACGATTGTACACAGAGCAACCTTGACCAGTGAGCAATCGTTCTAGTGCAGACCACAGTCCTCAGACAGATTGAAGCCTAGAATAGGCCTTCAGGGCACAGGCAGACGACGCAACACATTCAAAAATCTCAAAACGGTTGGCAAACCAACATCTTTTTTGCTTAAGATACAGAAAATTACTCAGCTCAAACTGAAGCCATCACAAAGCCGAATATAAGATAATGAAATTGACTTCCAAATTGACTAATTTGTGCAATTTATCATCATGTAATGTTTCTTTGTTATGAATTTTGTCCTTACACATTAGTCATGTCAGTATTCCAAATACTGAATCATCATGAAAAACCAACTGTACATTTTGTTAACTTCTCACAATAGGCTCACAGATGCATGTGTGGCCATAAATACATGTTTCATTTCGTGTATTATGCATCTTTCTCAATTATTAGCACCAGGCATACACAGTACCGGTATATCATGGGTGCGAAAAACTGATAACTTAAATAATGCCCAAATTTTCTAGTGTAAAAATGTCCAATGTCCATCAACTAGAACAACAAGTCAATCACAAAATTGCAAACATTAAATGTTTAACATAAAATCTTTAATCTTGCAGCCCTAAGCGCCAGTGGGTTAAGCATTTCCAAGGGTATTCGCTTCATTGCAGATTTGAGAAATTTGCTCATCACATCGCATCCTTTCTTCGATTCCCTCGTCCACTGCATTGCAAAGGTCAGGATTGGTAGTGTCTGTGATCAGATCAACCTTTAGCATCTGACAGCGCTCTAAAAGAACAATCAGAGTTATTCAGATCATGCCCATTATGAGCTACACCATGTTTAGCTATGCACATGGTGGCCTTGAACACTGCCAGTCTATGGCAAATCAAAAGGTGTTATTAAGCTACAAAGATGGTCATCTTGACTTTAACATAATTTAGATTAGCGAAAGGAGCGCCTCTGAGTAGGAATCTTGAAGGGGCGCTATATAAATTTGTGGAAAATAAATAAATAAATGAGTTGTAAGACGAGTGTAATGTGGACCATGAGTATTCCATTCCAGGTCGGATGGAATTTGTACAGGTTTAGTTTTAACAGGCTGCAGATTTTACCTGTTACTGCTCAGGAACTAGGATAAACATGTCTGAAATAGTGTGCACACCCAGGAAGTTATATATTCTGATGCATCCTCACAAAATAAGCATTGCTCTAGGCACTACGGTATATTAGTGGCTGCATGTTTTGGCAAAGTTTGTTATAAAGTAACAGATAATTTTCAAACTGTCATCCAGGGCCAGAGTCTGAAAATAATTAGGAAATAATATATCTGCCAAGTTTATAAACATCCATGTACATACATTCATTAGGTATCCCCTTAGAGATCGCTCAGAGCACAAATTTGGTTGTTTTGCATATCAGCTAGTAATTACAATTTAGTGTTTCCAGCAAACCACAAAACTCAAGTAGTCACAGTCAACCACCAAAGACAATAACAATCTGATTACAGTCTACATGCCTCTGGCAGGTCCAAAGTCGTGCTATATAAATGATTTTATCTATATAAACAGGTATATATATATACACTGTAAAATACAAATGCCATAATGAACTGAAATCTTCCGTCTATCTGTCTTGACAAATTAGGAAGCAAAGTTTATCTTGTTTATAAGACTGCTTCCTACCAATATGCCTGCTCAATTCTTCACCAATTTCATCCAAAAGTCGATTCATCTCATCAATCTTTTTCTTCCAATCTTCATGCACCTCCGAACTTTCTTGGCACCTGTGATAAACAAATGCTTCTTGTCAAAATTCTGCAAAGCAGAAGGTACAGTTTATGCCATAATGATGTAGTATTGTGAATAATAAAAGTTCAAAATATCAAAACTCTCACAGCCTTTAACTTTACAAAAAAGCTTTATAAAAAACAGTTTCACAAGAGTTACAAGTTTTAAATAAAGCATTGTTGTAATGCCATCCTAATGTAGTCCTACCATGTCACCCATTCGGTCACCACGGACTTTGAACCAGAGGTCATCTCAGCTTCAACTTCAAGCAACTTTATCTTTCAAATCAGAAATAAAATAAAAATATTTAACACATAGAAATCTTTTCAAAATTAAGTGCATAAAGATAACAGTGTTTGGTTGCTCATGAGAAATGCATAGGAAAGGGTAAATAAGTCCACCCAAGACACCAAACAAGCACTAGAGAAGAGATGATCACTCTATCAACCATGAAAACTGTGATGTGAAAAAGTCATCAGAAACCGATTTGCAAACAGTTGCCTAAGTGCTGATTACTAAAACAGAGGTCATCAAAGTTTTGCCAACATAAAGCACAATCTTCCTTCCTTGGCCTGATTCTGGCTGAATGTTAGTACTTGTTCAATGATAGTACTTGTTCCCCACTCTCAATACTGTGCAAACTTCTTTGCATTTTCGCCTTCTAAATTGCTGTATGGTTCAAACAGGATGTTTTTCACCATACTGCTTTAGTTGGCAGTGATTATTCTGATCAATCTTGTGTAGGGATGAGTCGATTGGCATTTTTACCGATTTCCGATTCCGGATAGTTGGCCTGATTTTCGCCGATTCCGATCCGAATAGTTAATAAAACAGAAATGAAAACAAAATCTTGTATATTCTCGCTAGATGTAATTCCAATGAGAGTTTATGCACTGAACTATTTAAAAGAAATTAACATTTGAATGTTTGAAACCGTGTGGCATAAGAAAAAAGCCTGACTGTCCGCCATTTTGTTGACACGTCGAGTAACAATGTTATTATTAAGTGCCTAAAGAATGAAATGGGTGGTCAGTCTACTGTAGATGAATGTTTCAGAAACAAAGAAATGTTCTGATTTGGAAAAGATGAAAATATAAACACACATTTTGTCATACTGGTCAATATTCTGCCTTAATATCTTTCATAAACAAGATTATAGAAATCACACACTCTCTTGTTTGAAGGCTTTGTCTTCTGAGATAGTCAGGCTACTCTTTCCTTCACACCATATGATCATTGATCAAAGATCAGCTTTCACAGTTTGCCCAACTCAGCTATAATGAGTACGCTGACCGTACACTGTCAGTGGGAAGATTACACGGCTAAGGAGAGGGTTCCATGTCGATAGTACAAAGGTTCGATAGTCTGAAGGTTCAATTATCCGAAGGTTCTATAATCCAACATTAATCCGACGTAATAGCACTCTAAATTATTCACCCATTGTAGCATATGGTTTGAGCATCAGTCCGACTTCTACTTTAACACTATGATTTTTTCATCAATCAATCCAGCTTCTACTTATACTATACTAGACGTTTCTACCCGGCTTCTATACTATAAAATTTTTCAGCATTCCAACTTCTATTTAAGAAAGGATTATTTTCATCAATCCAAGTTCCATTTGAGCACTCGTGATTTATTTTCATCAAACCAACTTCTATTAGGAAGAATTCTTTTCATCAATCCAACTTCTATTCAAGCAAGGATTCTTTTCATCAAACCAACTTCTATTCAAGCAACGATTCTTTTCATCAATCCAACTTCTACAACTTTCGGACTATCGAAGGTCCTTCGGACTATCGACCTGTCACCTAAGGAGAGACCAGGGCAGTGGGCACCCGCCTTCATATACTATGGCGGTGAAAAAGGAACTGCCCTTCTTCTTCTATCACAGTTGCGGGCTGCATTTAGTGTTACTTTCTCACTTTGTGTATTGCAAACTGGTCGCCTTTTACGACGCAAAAAATAATAATTAAATAGTTGGGAAAAAACATACTTTGCAAAAATATTTACGATATCGATCGATCGTCTGCAGCTCTTAACATCGGCGTCTTAAGAAGTCAAGATATTTAATAGATTCAACACTTAGCACAATGACGTAATTTCTGTTAATGTTAGATTCCATCAACGAGGTTTTAGAAGAACGGTTTCCGTCAAGCGCAGATCCGTAGTCTATTTCCTTGTTATAAAGTGTGAAAAATCTGTAGACCTAAATCTGATTCTGAGGCGCGGATGAACTTCCACTGGGGACCAAGACGAACTCATGTAAAAGTCAGAGTAAAACAGTAAGCAATCTATAGAGTGAGTGAGTGAGTGAGTTGAGTGAGTGAGTGAGTGAGTGAGTGAGTGAGTGAGTGAGTGAGTGAGTGAGTGAGTGAGTGAGCGAGCGATGTTTCTAATACCCAGCCTCGTAGTAGTAGTAGTTTCAGTTTAACGACACTGTGTGATTACAAAGATCATTAGCGTCGCCCTCCTCCTTTATCCAGGCTTGGGACTGGCACTGTCAGAGTGCAAACAGTGGCGGAGTGAGTGAGTGAGCCAGCCAACGTTGTGCTAAAATAGCTCGTGGTCTTACTGTATCAGGTGCACTTTAGCGATTTCATGTCAATGTGTCGTCTGCAGGAAACGCAATGCTGTTTTAATAATCGTTGGTCCTTGCAGCGAACGTTGAAGAGGTTTGTAAACCGAATTAAATTTATTTTAGGCAGTACACCGCCACAGAAACTACTTAAAACATTTATTTAAAATGATAGCTTTTTACTTGTCTTAAAAACGAATATCATTTTCATAAACTTGATGTCGAACCTGTTGTTTCTTTCCCTTTTTACTCCCAATCTCTGACCAGACTACTCTGTAATATTTCGGTTGTCGAGTGTCAGTCAATGGGAACGGGAGCCTTTTTTATTTGTTATTAATGTGTGACACTGAAATTTAGATTGTTTACTCTCAAACACTGTCGTACATCGTTGAAATAACACGATTTGGCACCATATACAAATCCCTTCTTCAGCCCTGCCAACTCGCGGCTTCACATATCGTCATCAGCCCATTCAAGCTGTTTGAAAAAATAGTATTTCAGTATCGCCACATTATCTTTTTTATTATGCCAACCCAACCAACTTTTCCACAGTTAATTTTCCATCAGTGGCACAGAACATGGGTTTGCTAATTTGATTTCATGACTAAACTGCACATTAGTGTATTTATGTATATGTGACCACTAAGAAAATGCTTCCTTCACCCTTTAATGATTACTTTATCTGTGTTACACGAGATCCTCGGAAAGAATTGTAAACAGAATTTTCTCGCACTAACACTGAACAATTTTCTCTGGTATGGACATAATACACTGGACCAACCATATGGAATTCTCTGCCTGCTGTACTTAAATATGTGCCCACTGTGCATCAGTTTAAGAATTGCGTAATACATTATTTACTTTCTATGTATGTTTACCCTTACTTGACATATTGTAATATCGTCATGGGCCTCCAATTATTCCTCTCGTCTGAATAGGCTTTGATATGCATGTGTAACACCATTGAATCAAAGTATATATATATGTTTTTGTTCCGCTGGTTTTTATTTCTTTCCAGTTGCACTTAGAAAATAATTTGGACAATGTAGTGTCATTCAGAGTGTTAAGTGTCTCAGTTCTTGTGAATGAAGTAGTTATCTATGCTTCTTGCAGGCATTCTGTCACATTTTAATCACATTAATCACATTTTATGTATGATTTGTCAGATATGAAAATTGGTAGGCCTATTTCCTACTTATTTTGCTAACTGCCTAATTTTCTTACACACTTAGGCCTGATTTTGTTGCTTCGAGGTCTATTTATTTAACATGTATTATTGTACTGGAACATAGGGTTGCTGCAAAACGAAGTAGCAATTAATAACTTATATTTTTATGTTATTTCAGAATTGCTCATAACCACTTGTTTTGCTGTGGTGATGGATTAAGGATGAGATATTATGATTTACTGACGGTGTACTTGTGTTGGCTTACGTTCGGATGGTCTGGTTTACACCATTTCTACCTGAGACGTGATCGACATGCGTTCGTTTGGTTCTGGACTTGTGGTGGATTTGTGTTCGGTTGGCTTTTCGAACTCTGGCGCATCCCCGACTATGTCAGAACCGCAAATGCCGAAATGGACAAGGCAGAAGCTGTTCTTCAGTGGTGTGTCGTCCGTGTTCCACCATTCCGCACAAAAAGAGTCATTGGAGAGCTCATGTTCTCATTCTATCTTAGTTATGTAGCAACCTCTGCCTTACCTGATGAAATTGTCAGTGACTTCCTGTGGACCGCAACGATTTCTGCCTTTGCTGTGGCAATTGGTAAAATAATAAAGCTACATACAAGTATCTTATTTGTTACTTCTTCGCATCAATGCTGCACTTGCTACAGTGTATAATATTATAAGTCTATAGTAGGCTATGCTTTTATGCTTTTGCATTTCCATATTTCTGACTCATTTAGTATTGTTAATAATATTATATATACAAGCAGTATAGCATCAGTAGTAAGTAAGTAAGTAAGTAAGTAAGTATATCCTTTATTGAACCAATTGCTAACCGCATTTTGGTGTACATTATGATATAATCACATGAAATCATCCTTACCAGATATTGCGTTTAGAGTATGGAAGCAAGTGATTCTTAACATGCCATTAAATTTGAGTGTTTTAATTGAGCAGACATATCAGTGAAGTACTAAAATATTATAGCTTAACTACTTTTCGTACTTAATTACACTGATTAATAAAGCTTTGAGCTCTTCTGATTAAACAAATGGTTTCATAATCTTGAGTACCTATAATGAAGACGGTTGTGTTTGATTTTTTGTCCACAGGGGTTCATACTGTAGCCAACATCGGCAAGGAAGAATGCAGTTTTACGGTCTGTCTATTCGGTGCCTTCGTCCACTTCCCATTCTTCTTCCTTGGCACAATGAAAACCCTCTTTATCTCCACTGTTTGGTCATCCCTGCTGAGCACCACTTGGGCCACCTCCCAAGGAAGGCGCATGCGAACGAAGGTCCCTGCCAGACGCCACCTGTGTAGGCGTCTCGTGATCCTTTCTGTGTGCAACATTGGAATGGCTTCGCTATTTCTCCTGGCATTCTACTACCATGGAGATATTAAAGTGGCGGATGGGAACAGGTTAAAGGCCAGGATCGTAATTGATAGGTACTTTGCATCATCGCGTTGGCAGGAAATGAAGCAAAAGATGCGAAGGCTGTGGTACGTTCTCTTCCAGGAAGGGCTTGAGATGTTTATTAGGGAGTTATCGATAGCCACAATGCCCGAAGGTGAACAAAGTGCCTACAAGGTTGGTGAATACAGTCACTGTTGAGTTAAGTTGTGGTCCTAGTGAGAGGATTGTTAAACTATTATTTTGAAGAAATCCTACAATTCTTAAATTAAGAAAACTAAGTTGAATGAACCAGTTTATCCATTCTTTATCTGATGGAACATTCTCATATTCATTTAAGGGGGAAATTGCTATTTAATTGCTGATAGATGGGCCAAAATAAGTCTTCAATTATTTGATAGTAATTACCTGTCACAGATCTGCTAAATTTAGTGTTATAGACTAGCAGACTAGCTAGCAATATTTTTCGAATATTATTGTAATAATACTTTAAGTAAGTAAGTAGCCTTTAGTTGTATATGACAAACATTAATGCAGACTGCATTATGCAGTGCACTGTATTCAATTACATGCATATTTAAAATAAACTAAAACAGGAGCATGTTATATAGTCGTACAGGCACAACTAAATATAATTAAAGATACATAGTTTTTTGGAGGTGCTTAAAGGACTTGGGAGAAGTGCTGAAGTAAATACAATTATATAGATACTAAGACTCCAGTTTCACTTCACATTGGAACTTTCCAAGGACTATGCTTGTTCAGTGTATATAGGTTTAGTCATGTTAAATTACATTTGGTTAAATGCAATGATTTGCTGTTGATATTAACTGTGTGATGTTTCAGATCAGCCTTTTTGGTTTCTGTATGTGGGCAGAACTCTTCAAACAGAGATGAAAGTAACATTTTTGTTTTTGTGTTGAAGGCTTTGGGCCTCAGATGGAATGCAACAGAGGATGAAATACGAGACCAGTACCGGAAACTTGTGAAATCATATCATCCGGACAAGTTCATGAAAAGTAGCCCAGAAGAGAGAAGAGAAGCCGAACTAAAGTTTATCTCGGTTCAGCAGAGTTATGAAAGGTTGGTTATAAACCGAAGCAGGTCGCGAACAGAATTGTAGCCTTTGTCTTCAAGCAATGAATCTGGCTTTGGAGTATGATACTTGGATACAGTTTTCTTTGTGTGGGAGTTCTTCAGCCACATTTTACCAGTTTTAGTTTACAACTCTTGTTTGTTTTCCAATGTTAGCTAAGTTAGTTAAAGATATTATGTACTGACAACTGACAAAACTTTTATTCCCAAAACAACAACAGCATACAACAGTTCCAATAATACATAGTACATTTCAGTGCACTGTCTAGGGAATAGGGGAGACCCAAAAGGGGCAGAAGCCCCGCTTAATTAGGGACACCCCATTAACTAGATTCGATGATGGCTGATTAGTCAGTTGTTAACTAGCCGATAACATTGAACTTTCAGAAACAGAAGAATAAAATGTAAGCTTCACAATCAAACAATTCCAAATAAGACATCGTCAATCTTTCAACCTTGATTTAAGTAAATCCTCCACAACTTCTTAAACTGGGTAAGCGTAGGTGCATTCTGTATACTACGTGGTACAGCATTCCAAGTTTTCGGACCGTTACAGCAAATGGAAAATCTACGATAATTTGTTCGTGCATATGGCACACATAGACCACCAGATGATCTTGTGTAGTAACCATGCATGTCTACTACTTTAATAAAATAATTTAAACATGATTCAGGTAACAAGTTATTGCTAAATTTATACATGAATTTACCAACTAGATAGCGGTTCATGTTCTCAAAGTTCATAATATTATATTCGCGGTATCTAGATGCTGTATGGGCATAATAGTGATCTCTAGCAATTACTCTAATTGCTTTTTTCTGTAAGAACACAAGACATTTTAACCTATCAGAATAATTTGAGGCCCAGACAATGTTTCCATAATCAAAATAGGGGTTAATTAAGGTATAATATAAGTTCTTGCGAACATGAACCGGGATTAGGTGAGATATTCTCTTTAGTATGCCAAGGTTTCTAGCAATCTTGCCTGCAATAATATTAATGTGTTCAGTCCAGGTCAAACATTCATCAATACAGACTCCAAGGAATTTAGTAGAGTGGGTTTGGGAAAGTGCAATTCCATCAATTGACAAGTCTGGTCGAAAATCTGGTATTCGTTTTTGTGTAGAGTGAAATATTATAAAACATGATTTTTTAATGTTAAGTGAAAGTCTATTGGTCCTAAACCATTCTGCTAGAATATTTAACTCGCAGTATAGTCTAGTCTGTATAGTCTGTATAGTCCATTCAGTTTCATGTACAGGAAAGCAACATTGATTGATTTGAATTTTAGCATAATTAAGTTAATAAGCAGAAATAAGGGGAAAAGGGGAGCATCTTTTAGCAATTTCTCTGTAGCAAGTGCTATATAACTTTCAACTTTAGTTTTTAATCTAAAATTTTCAATAGAACCTGTGTAATTACCAGGGTGTAACTAGGTGAAAGCAGCAGGCTGGCCAAAACCCTTTGTCTGTATGATTGAATTAGTCCATCAAAGCAATCAAGGTGAAGTTGTGCATACTAAGGGAAAAGTTTTGTTGTCGCTATAGCTAGGCAAAGTATCTTGATGCAATAGTCTGGCTGCGCTGACATATAAACCTTTATTCATGAAAAGTATGTTTCGCGCATAGAAGTACAGAAGCAAAAGCTGCTAAACAGATGAAGAACATAAGTTATGGCAGTTTCACAATTGACATATACATGTTCTGAAGATTGTGCCCTAGATTTCATGACAGAAATCTGCCGTGGAGCATTTGTTCATGTCTTCTGTTACAAAACATTGCTTTTAAGATGTACAGGAAAAAAATTAATCAAGCCTTGCAGTGTTTGCTCACTGCTGGATAACAATGGGTTGCAGATATTGTGTTTAATTACCGAGCAATAGGTACTGGTGTATAATACTGAAAGAAATGGCATGTTTGGCATATACCTAGGTGGAAATGAGAAGGTAGGTAAGGTATTAAGGTATAGTCAGGAGTCTAAGACATTTTCTTGTGCCTTGTTTTCATGAACAGTAGGGAGTGTTTAACTTTTACAAAACTTAGAGAAATGCTATTTTGATAGATGGGCAAAATTGAAAAGGTAAGTAAGGTAGTAAACCATTTAAGACTTTTCTGGGGTGCTTTGTTTTTCACATGTTTTATGAAATTCAACTGTTTAACGCTTTAATGATGAGCGTGTAGGCTACTAAAAGTGACTGGGAGCCCAATGCGGCTCATCATTAAAGTATTAAATGAGTTTCTCGCACCTTGAAGTATGGTTTTTAGTGTAAATTCAGCTCTTGCAATTTGTGTTTGTGTACACCTTTCAATGAATTTTTTCTTTTTTTCTTGGAAATTGTTTATATGTTATTAGAAGTTGTAAATATCTTTGGAAATTGTATTTATGTCCTTGGAAATGGTAAATAGTTCTGGAAATAATATATTATATCTTTGGAACTTGTGCATGTATTGAAAGTTATTGATTGTTATATCAGTTACATTTATGTCAGTCTGTCTGTATCTCTCTGTCTCTGTCTGTCTCTCTGTGGCTCTCTGTCTCTGTCTGTTTTACTCTGCCCATCCCTCCGTCCGTCCGTCTGTCTGTCTGTCTGTCCGTCTGTCTGTCTGACTGTCATTCTGTCTCAGCCTGAGTAATGCTGATTCTAAGTTATTTTTAATAAACTGTCTATTCCAGACTTGAATCAGTGAAATCAAAGGCAAACTTTCAATCAGATGCCAAAGAAAAGTAAAAGAAAATATGGGACATCAGAAGCATAGTGCCAAAGGTCAGGCAGAGGCTGCTGTCCAAATGAGTTCAGAGCATGCCCCGAGTGAATTGGGAATTAAGGTTAGGGCTCGTCAGTTAAGGATGTTCCCTAAGAGGGAGATGAAACGGTCGTCAAATGCGGACAAGTGGAGTGTTTAGCCCAATGAGGACGTTGGTATATACGTACAGTGATTTTAGTACATCTTGCATCATAGCGTCAGTCACACAGCAGACTACTGCTTTGGATTTGGGTCTAATAATTAGTCTTAGTTTCTTTGCTGGACGCGGTAATATCAAAGTACTCCACCTCGTAGCACGGTTAGCCGTTCAAGAACAACGCTATAGCCTAACCTACACCTGAGCCTACTCAGCTGGAGTGCCGACGTCAGCAAAGGAGGTTGGGTAATGCAAGTGCAGACAGGGGTGGGTCAAAAGTGGGTTATTTTCTGCGGACGTCCTTTATGTGGGGCCCTTTGAGGTGTGCAGTGTTGTTCAGTAATTGAATTACATGTATTTGAATTACGTAATTGAATTACAAGTTCCGAAATTGAAATTGTAATTGAATTACATTTTAAGTCCAGTAATTGTATTTCAATTACAATATTGCATGTAATTTGTAATTGAATTAAGTGTAAATTACAAATTACTTTCATAAAGTCAGCAAAGATGCCTGCTGGGTTGTCCCGGGTTATATGTTTAATTGAATAAACTGCTCTGCATTATGTTTCCATGGCAACACCCCTCTTACAACCTTACAGCACACTTTGATAGACCCAGAGAAAGCTGACCTAGGCCATGGAATAAAATGCAAGTCTGGGAAATAGCAATAATTATTGATTTTAATTAAGTATTGTGGCTGGCCAGAGTTAAAAGTTTTATAAGCTATGAGTCAATATTATTGGAAATCAATTCTTTGCTGAGCAAATGAGAATCTGATAAAATAAAGTTTAGCCTTTTATTGGCTTCTAACGAGTGCCTCAGCTGTTGAAGTTTAACCTTTTATTGGCTTGTAACGTGTGTCCCATCTGCTGAAGTTGGTATATAATTATACCCTTTCATGAGCTATTGGTGTCATTCGTTTGCTCCACTCCTGGAGTTGTGGCTAAGCTTTGATAACTGATTATCCGGCACGGCGTTCATAAACTTTAATCAGTAAGGACAGGACCACTTCTGTGCTCTCTTCTGAGGACAGGACCACTTCTGTGCTCTCTTCTGAGGACAGGACCACTTCTGTGCTCTCTTCTGAGGACAGGACCACTTCTGTGCTCTCTTCTGAGGACAGGACCACTTCTGTGCTCTCTTCTGAGTTCCGCTGCAGTGACATTGTCAGGCAATCGTTAAGTGGGAGCATTTTGAACTGTTAAAAAACTTATAAGAAACAATAGGAATAACAGTGGTTAAAGTGGTTTGGATGAGCAGTGGGAACTCCAAAGAGGAGTTTTATTGGAAAGCATGTGCTATCATGGTTTCATTGAATGATGAGCAGTGGGAACGCAAGCACAAAATTTCGAGAGCAGTCTGAACGCCGTCCCCACAGTTCCCACACCATTTTAAACACTGAGGAAAAAGATTGCTTTCTCACATTCTCGAAGTTCTTAAGAATAAGGGAACATTTCTATGGTAAACGCAGATTAGATTATTATTTGCAAAAGAAGGCGAAGTGCGTCTCTCCGTTAATCCAAAGTCGAAACCAGTTGCAAATAAGCTTATCAACATCCCAAGGCGCTTGAATAACGCCATCTTGCTGTGTGCAATAACGTTACTAATACCACAGTACTGTGCTAATACTATAACAATGTCCGTAAAAAATGATGCTTCAATGAAAAAATGATGCTTCTTCTAGTGGGCGGGCTTATTGTTCCATCGTCCTGGCAATTAAATGGCGGTGCTGTTTCTAGTTGTAATGAAAGCTCGTTGGCAATGTTTTCATGCAAGGACCTATTATACACAAGAGTAGAAAGTCCTCATGTGCCTAGTTTTGGGCGATAATCGGGGTTAAGAAATTTTGCATCTTGGTTTCATACAAACGCATTCAATTATTTATATTTATTAAAGAAAATTGACAAATAATTATGTTTTCAAAATAAGAAATTGGCTGTAGTGATTCAAAACATCATATTTAATATTAGAAACAACATTTTAAGTGGGGCGACATCTATGTTTAAGAGTGAAACGGATGTACACGATATTTTCCTCTTGATATGGATGCCTTGGTTTTCATGTGCTGGAAAAATGGCGGATTGCTCAAGTGCAGAAAAATCCAAAGTGGCCGACGATATGAACACACGGTCACGAATGACCTACGTCTCCCCTCTTGCAGGGAGGTATGGCAGTAAAGAGATGCTGTACAATTTCAGCGATATGAAAAAGTTCGGTACTTGGCGACAACTTTGGGTGTATTTGGCGAAAGCCGAAAAGGTAACTAACACGTAAGGTTGTTAGGGTTTCAATGTTTTAGTTAATAAAAACAAGTATGCAAGGCAAAAGCAGGTGATGGAATCAAAACTAATGATAACTGTAATTTCGTTGGTTTTGATTTTCTGTGCCAACGAGGATTTGAATCTTTAACCTCTGGGGTTAGCGATTCTCACGCCCGCTAACCACGAGACTGTCACACCCCCTAGCAGACCGTACTTTGTCAGTAGGTAGATCACGCGGCGACGGAAATCCACACCCCTTCATACGCCGAGGCCAAGAAAATGAATTACTAACACTTCATACTTATGGCTCTGGTTGTGGGACTACTTCTTTCTTCTTTGCTGCAGCTATCCTGGTAATTTTGATAAATGGCCTCATGAAGTAGACTAGACACATTTTAAAGCAATATGGTCATCCCAAATGGCACGACAAAAGTGTAAATGCTGCTGGAAGGACTATTGAATACACAAGTAAGTAGTTGTTCAGCATGAAATTTCGGTGATAACATGCACAGCGCTAGAAAAGCTATTTGAAGGAATGGATAGGGTTGCCACCTTTTCGAACTAGGAAGTCGGGACGCAACTTTCTCGTAAAACACCTCACGTATTTTCCAAGAACTTTCTCGAGGGGAGGTAGTAACGAGACAGCTTCCAAGAAATTTCGAGGGGCGGGTAGTAACGAGAGTTTTCCAACAATTTTCGAGGGGGGGGTAGTAACGACAGTTTTCCAACAAAAATTTTCCCCTCTCATTTTTCTCTGGGGAAAACTCCATCCGGGGACGGAAAGTTCCCCTCAGAGACGTCTAAATTAAACACTTATACACTGCTATTGTGTTTTAAGCCACAACATTTTTTTTTTTTGGTCACAAATATTGAAAGTCGGGACATTTGGCTGTCCCGACTAGGTCAAGTCGGGACACGGGACATTTGCCTCGAAATCGGGACTGTCCCGACAAAGTCGGGACGGGTGGCAACCCTAGGAATGGATGATGCAAGACTTACTAATTGATGATTGAAACTTATGTAAGCACTTGGCACTTCGGCCATGTTTTGTACAGTGTACAACCTGAAGTCCTAAAGTCAGATGTGAAGGATCTTGGCAGATATGGCCACCCCTTTGTATCTGACTGTGTTACTGAGATTGTGCCAGAACTGGATAACTTGGTATATGGCCTAAGAAGTCTGTTATGGACAGGAGACTGGAAATGAGCACTGTTTACCATGTCCTCGAATTTGATGAATTTTGACAACAGCAGTGTAAATGAGCTGAGTGTAAATGTATATGAGCTCAGAATATCTGTTTCAGGGTTGGCAAGTTGTTGCCGACCACCGGTTCTAGCCGGTTTTGCCATGGCAATGACCGTCCCAGCAAAAACCTCTTGGCAGAAATGGCAGAAACCTCTTGGCAAAAATGGCAGAAACCTCTTGGCAAAAATGGCAGAAACCTCTTGGCAAAAATGGCAGAAACCTCTTGACAAAAATAGAAACTATGAATTATTGTTAGCTTCATTTTTGTTATTTATCTGGCTTGTTACTTTACAGGGTTGATTGAATTAAATATATCATTATTTAAATAATCAATTTTTTCCTAATAAACATCACTTGATTTATATAACCTTCTAATTTCTTCCTGATGGAAGTCATTTATAAATTCTTACATAACTACAGTCAATATCGAATGGTGTAATTATGAATTAGATATTTTGCCCAACCATTGGCTTCTATATTTAGTGCAGTAGTTTTAATTTCTCACAAAAAACATTATAACTATGCAGTCTGTGCAGTGAAATATGATTTTCATTTGCCTTGCCTTTACTTTGGAAAAACTTACAACAACTGGCAATTACTGGTTTTTGCCAATGTTTGCCGGCATTAATCCAACCCTGATTTGTCTTAGCCAAAGCTGGAGCACCCATATTAGGGTGGTTCACAGATGCATGGTCAAAACAAAGTGCAAGCTAGAAACCAGGGCACCCTCTCAGTTTGTTAGACCTATCAATAGTATTATTTAGACAAAATTTCAGCTTTCAATTCCAACGGGAAGACGGTGCTCACGGACTGTGTCAATACCGATAAAAAGACACTAATTGTGGAAATTAATGCGTCAAGCATACATTCTCCTACAAATGTATTTTATTTCACAACAAATCAAATTTTACTGTAATTTGACAACACATGTGATAGTAGAACAGTTAGTCAGGTTGATCTATAAAATTTAAGTAAGTTTGAAGAATTGGAAATGTCAAAAATTAAAAAAAAATCGTTGTGACCATGAATTTCGATTGTTCCGGTTTTATGACTTCAACACCCGCTACAGTCTTAGAGTCTAGAAACTGCAAGCACTGCGTCAACAACAGCCTTCTTTGTTGTTGAAGAAGACACTGCGTTTCTTCTTCATTGGTGATGAGTCGGTTGAATTCCTCGAACAACTTCACACACCTCTGAGCCGTGTCGTTCACCACTCTCAACTGATGAATTCTGTCTCTACCTTGTTTGTAATCCTCATTCTCGATCCATTTCTCTTGTGGAAATGTAAGAAAGTAATAACTAATCTTCAGGTGTGACAGCAGTGTCAGTTTTCATTGGGTTGCAAAATCACCCAGGCAAGCCCCCTCCTTCAGTACCGTAGCATCACCTCTCACCTTCCTTTCACCAGGCTTTGCAGTTACTCTGAACAATATTCACCTTATCTTATGGAAGTTGGTCTGAGAACAGTGCCAGACCTACAGCCTCATCTGAACGGTACCACTGGTGGTTTCTAGGGCCTTCCTGGCAGCAACGCTGATCTCGGGGTCAACTGACTCGTGTTTTCCTAGATTAATACAAATTGACAGATCTTGTCCACGATCTTCAGCAGCAAGTGAGGCCTTTGTCCATGGTTTTGTGCAAAGAAGGGCAACAAAGCTGCACATGAATCTGAGTTTCTTTCTTCTTCGTTAGATTGAATACACCACGTTGATCACGAAAAGGGTAGATTTTGATGGCATACAGTAACTTGGCCATCCAACTTGCATGGTGAATTGGCCCAGGGCTCTCCAGTGAATTATTGAAGGCTAACTTCCAAGACAACCATTTTCAGTCCTGTATCACACTTTCCCAATGAGTTCTTGACCTCTTATCTCTGAATCTGATTTTTTTCAGTTAACTTCTTGAGAAAACTGAGTGCTGTTTCATGATATGGTTCAGTGCCGGATATGAACCTTGTTAGTGAGTTTCCACAACTCCAGAAGATTATGAATGGCCATGGATTCATTATATCCTGTACCACAGGCTAATTTCGGCACACCGAAAAGTTAAAGTGTTAAATATGAGCTCTTAAATTTTATTGGCAAATGGTAAATTTGAAAATTCACTTGTGAAAACACGTCTGCCAAAAACACAGAAAATAGACACCATGACCGTCAGCAAGAACTTTACACCTTGTTCAAAATACCAGTAAGTAAGTAAGTATACCACAACAGAAACTACTTGAAGCTCATCTTCATGACAAATGTTGAGTTGTTGACCAAGTTATACAACATCAAGATTTACCGCTAATGCTACTACATGGTAAAATTTCTATGTCATTGAGCACCATCTTCCAGCTGGAATAAGATGCTGAAATTTTATCTCAATAATACTATTGACAGGTCTAACAAACTGAGTGGGTGCCCTGGTTTCTAGCTTGAACTTTGTTTTTGTGAACCACCCTAACCTAGTCTATAATATTAGAGGTGCTGTGTTGATTAATTAATCAATACAATTAAACAGAGTAGTGACTCAATTTGACATTTATTTCACCTTGTTACAGTGCCAGCTTAAGTACAGGCGATGTTTCCGGGGGCAGTAAATTCCAGCAAAAAAGAGAAGTAACATAAATGTTTGTGTTAGATTTTGTGATGTCCCTATCACCCCATGATATTATCATTTTAGAAGAATACCCTAAGTGTGCCCTATGCACAACAATACTCAGAAATGGCGGCAACAAATTCAATGATTGATCAGCATTTATGAGTAAGGGGCAGCATTTTTGTCCTTACCAATAGCGGCGTATTGCATAAAACTGCATTATATTATTTTGTGCTCATGTGTAAGCATTGGTATTGACTTATTTAGCCATTTTCCACTCTTATGTAAGCATTGGTATCGACTATTATTTTTCTTTGAAAATTGAAAAAGATTACTTGCAATCTTTATACCATCATTTTCTTTGAGAATTGAAAAAATTACTGAAAATTTTATAGAAATTTGTGAAATTAGCACTGTTGTTTTGCACTGGTATGATCAAGAAAGCTCATTTACACAGAAAGATGTATTTTTTTCTTTTTCTATCTCACATTACAAGATTTGGTATTGACCTTCATTTGAACTTGATAATTGTTAGTTATGTTTGAAAATTATGTCCATTGATTTTATTCTTCTAAGCAGAATTATTTTCTGTCTTTTCCTTCATTGACAAATTTCTGAATTTGGTCACATTGGATGAATCCCTTGGCAAACATGCTTTGCATGCCTTGGTGATCCTAATGCATGGCAACATCATTCCCCTCACCCAATCCCTTTTATGCCTCTGTTTTATTTGCACAATATGGTTAATGAATGCTTTAAAAAGAGCACAGTCCACATCATTTCTTGTTACGTTGTGTAGCGTGCCATTGTCTTTCCTGATCAATATCAAAGATTTTTCCCGACAAAGCTCGTTGTTATGGGCTGCTCAATCTGTTTATGTTGGCAACCGACTGTGAATGAATCTTATCCTCAGAGTTTTGTCCATGAGACATTGCAGATGTAGTTGAGTAGAGAGCATGGAAGCCTACAATGCGTATCGGTCACCCTTTTCTCTGCGCTACAAATGGGGGTCGCAGGCCATGTGTCACAATTTTAGTGAAGCGAAGAAGGTGGTGACCTGGCGGAAGCTCTGGGTGTTGTTGGCCAAATCAGAGAAGGTGAGTTGCTACATGATGTGACCAGTTCAAAGGAATTTGTGCTACTTGTGTCAGGTGAATTGAGAGATAGCTTTTAAACTAGACAATGTAGTCTTGTGAGCATTGTTTACACATTTCGTTTGATGTAGAAATTTTGCAGATTCTGGACAATTTGGGGAGGAATTTTTTATGTTTATGCTAAATTAAAATTTACTGACTAGTAACAATGTATTTAATTAATACAACAGTTGTGGTTTTATGGACAAGACTGTCATTGTTTTGAGTGCATTATAAAAGTCTTAATAATCCCAACATGTATGAGAAAATTAACCTGGATTTTGACAGCTGTTAGTCTGACCATGCTTAACGGCTCTTACTATGACCCTTTGCCACAAATTCGCTTTTTTCTTCCCATACCTTAAATGAAATCTGTTTTTGTCTCTGTATTGCTTGCCATTTGTCAAGAATCAGCTTCAGGGAGTTGGCTTTCTAAAGGCTCTGCCTTTTATGGACAGTGAATCAATGCATGAACACTTGTCACCTCTTGTTAGACAGAAATCTATGGCTTTTTCTAATGACTTTGATGGGACAAATGCATGCTGCTATTGTTCAACCGAGCAACCTGTCTGGGCCTCATTTTTGCTACCTGTGCTTTTAGCTTTTAGCCTTCTGTTCAGCCTACCTGCCATAATAAAAGCTGCATTTGTTGCAGTTTTTGCATTTGCTGGCATTGTGAGAGATGAAGGTGATAAAATTTTTAGACACTGAAAAATGATGTTTACCCGCACCAGACACTACTATGACTAGTCTGCTCATAGACATAAACTGATGTGTAAACACGTAAAGCATTGCCTGTTGCCAGTCTTTAGAATTTGAAAGTTTGCTAAGCTGGAAATGTCTTCCCAGATGATTCTTGAATTCCATTTTCTGTGGTCTTGATTTGTTTCTCGGTAGCATTGCCACCATCTTCGAAGCCCTGTTTGCTATTTTGCTAACAACTGGGTTTTTAAACGTCCTCTTGCATTGTCCAATGCTTGGTACAATATCATCTTAATCTTTCTTGGGTCAACACTGGCTACAATATCATCTTAATTGATCAGTCTTGGGTCAACACTGGCTACAAATTACAATATCGTCTTAATCAGTCTTGGGACAACACTGGCTGCAATATTATCTTGGGATACAGTAGCCGATTGGTTGGACCGCTCTCCTTGCAACACAGGTTCAATACGAGCCTCCCCTGAGGTGGGTACTATGTAGGGACGTAGAGCAAGTCCTTAATGCACAATTGATCAGTGCCTTCGATTGATGTTTTTCTCATCAGATAGTGGCACTTAATAAATAAGATGCATAATGATAATAATTGATTTCCACTTCTTCAGGTAGTTGCATACATGACAGAGCAGAAGTGATGTGATCCTGCTGGTTTGCAATCTCAGTATTGGATTAGTGATGCTACTGCTTTGGTTGATTTATCTCAGAGACCCTTCCATTGTTATCAAGACAATGTGCAGATTGTATCACTCCCAAGGAATGTGTTCTTTGTAGAAAACAAAAGGTTAGGAGATCACCATGACACCAACAATCGAACAGTCCTTCCCTAGTTTTATTGATTGTTATGCTTTGCAGGTATTGGCTGCAAAATGTCCAGCTATTGTAATTAAACAATGACCATGCACAGAGGGGTATATTGTAGATACGAAACCTACAGAGAAGCTGTGTGTTCCACAGACTTCTCATATGTGTATTCTCCATTTCAACAGGCTTCTCATATGCTTGTTCTTCATATGTTCCACTTTCTTCTGCTTATTCTCGATATGTTCCACAGGCTTCTACCTATTCTCCCAGTGTTCCATAGGCTTCTCATATGCTTATTCTCCATGTGTTCCACTGGCTTTTCACGTGCTTATTCTTCTTATGTTCACAGTAGGGAATGCAAACCCGGGTTACCAACCCGGGTTACCCGATGTACCCGGCTTTTTATCCAAACCCGGTTCCACGATTGAAACTTTTCACATTTGAAAATCGATTCACCTTATGTTCCACAAATGCAGGATAATCTCATATAATAGCTTGATTCTCCACTGACCATGAAATTACCAGTACAACATTTTTTTGTTTTATTAGCTCTGTTTATTATTGGTGACCATATCTTTATTGTACAAGGCTTCCCATTTCACTAAAACCAGTGACTAATGGTAGGTTTATAAATCGGCGTGTAGCTTCGAATTCGTAAATAATAGCAGTAAACAGTTTTTATTTAAATTTAGCAGATGTACTTAAATCCAAACAATGTCTAAATCAGCAAATGTAAAGAGTTTGGGATCATTTCGTTCGCGATTCTGAGGGCCAAACGGCTCAATGTCAGTTATGTAACTCGCAGCAAAAATTGCCAGCGGTGCAACGAGTAATATGTAAGCTATTCATCTCGGGTCCAAGCATAAGATAAACCTGCTGAAACACAAGGACGTTGGTGACCCCTGACGAAGCCAATGACGGTAGGCCTCTTAATCTAAGTACAATAACAGGCAGCGATGACTCCAACGTAGCTTCTACTTTATTATAAGTTCTGGCTCTGACAAATTGGGTTGCAGAATAACGATGACTAACATTATCTTCTGAAAGGAAATGGGCTGGCACTGAAAGGGCTTAAAGCTGCGATGTAGGCGATTAAGGTGTAAATTGACAATTCTTTTATAGGCCTGTATGCAATGTTTTATTGGACAGAACGCTCCGGAATTTCCGTGCGGCATCAGCTGCTAAAAATAATTTAATTTACTTAAATTTTTACTAAAAAAATTATTTAGTTACTTTAATTTAATTTCAGCGTTTTCAGTGCTTATTGGTATTCAAGATGCTATAAAATTAGAGGCTCAGGCTTATCCCTTCGGAACCCTTGCAATGTCTTCCACAACTGTTCTGAAATTGTTCAGTTTCGCAAACAACCGCCATAGAAGTCACACTGCTTATATAAAACAATCAATCGCGACTTTTCAGAAAGTTTTCTTTTTATGCAGAATTCTTGACTAGATTTGGAGAACTTTGGACTTGTAGCTGCATACGATACGACGTTGTTCTTACGCAAGAAATAGTGCAGTAATAATAATTTATCATGTAAAATTTGTTAACCCGTCCAAACCCGGGTTACCCGGGTTACCCGGGTTTTAACGGCGGTCAAACCCGAAACCCGGGTTTCGAAAAATGGCCTCGGGTTTGCATTCCCTATTCCACAGGATTCTCATATGCTTATTCTCCATATGTTCCACAGACTTCTGATATGTGCTAATTCTCCATGTTCCACTGACCCTGAAATTGCCAGTACAACATTTTATTGTTTTATTAACTGTTTTTGCAAGTGCACTTTCCTCAAATCAATCAATGGTAGGTATATACCATTGAAAAGAAGTTTTTGCCCATCCTGGAATTCAGCCAGTCTGATCATAAATGGTTCATTACATTGTTGGTTAGAGCCGAAAGTACAAAGTCAGTTTGAAACTGAAATATTATGTTCTATAAAACTGTTCTTTGTGTCAGGTTTTTGAAGTTTATTACCATAGCTGTTGAACTATTGAAAGGTTGTAGAATTGTATTCAAACTTCAAAGAGTATACACAAATTTATTTTGATTACTGAATTTCCTGTTTGTTTCTGTAGACCTTGGGTTTGGACATAACCGATGAGCAGATCGCAGAGATGGAGTCCAAGATCATGGTCATCGATTTCGAACGTGCTGCGGAGGAGGAAAAGAAACGTCGTCATGACGTCATGGCTCACGTTCACACATTCGGGGCTGCATGTCCAAAGGCCGCTGGAATCATTCACCTTGGAGCGACTTCGGCTTTTGTTGGCGATAATACGGTATTCAATTGCTTTGCTTGTTCATCATGCTTTTATGTTTTCATGTTGCGTAAGTCGGATAATGATTTAGTAAAGCAAGACAGACCGAGACTGTGCTGGATAGACTTGATATGAGGAATATAAGTGTCTTGAACTAACGTTGAGAGGAGCACAAGACTTGAAAACTTACCGAAGACAATGAATATCATTTGCTCTTATCCATTGCTGCCATATGTTTGGTGTTAGAAACTGATGATGATTATGATTATGATGAAAAACAATGCATTTAACTGTTGCAACCAAAGCAAGTATTGGATTTTATTCACTCATAATATTACAGGCTTCTGATTTGAATATTAGCCAAAGGTTCCACTTGCCCACAAATTGCTTTCTCAGACTTTGATCAGAGTGCCCAATCCTAATTTGCATTTTGATTTCCTGCACTGAGCAATGAATAGCAACTGATTCTTTGTGACTGTCAATATTGAATGTTTTAGATTAGATGATATTTTGTTTCAAGCTATTTTGTGTGTATTTAATGCCAGTTTAGTGACTTTGTTGTTTAAACTGTTGATTTTTGTAGGATATTATAGTGATGAGGGATGCATTTGACATTCTTCTGCCGAGAGTAAGTGTTATCTCGTGAATCTGTGTAATCCATCTGTACGGTTGGTCTTTTCACAGACCAGCTGAGCGCAGTTCTGAGCTTTGAAGAACGAGTAATGAGTGAATCATGAGAGAGAAATAAATTTTTCTGTTATAAGATTTAGCTTTCACTTGGGCTCTAACGGGTTTTCGACAGGCTTGTTTGAACAATTGTTCACGTTACGGAGCAGCGACCGTAAGTGGATGCTTAATGGCTGTGTGCTGTAGAATTTCTTAAACTAGATGCTGTTGATAACAAGAATGTTTGCTTTATTGGTTGTTTAATGATAGGTTGGCACTTTCATTTCACAATGTTTTAATTCTTATTTAATCTAATCTACTAGAGCTGTCCTGTTATAGTGGGCTTGGTATTTGTGGCCTTGAGACTTGTGGTCTTGAGACTTGTGCTCTTGGGACTTGAGGTTTGGGAATTTGTGGTCTTGGGACTTGTGGCTTTGAGTTGTGGTCTTGAGACTTGTAGACTTCAACTAAATTGGACTTCAGAACAGCAATAAATACCCAATATTTTTCCGTTTGTGAATTTCACAAGGACATCAAAAACCCAGCATATCATCGTAATTGCAAATTTATATAGCTCCACTTTAAGACATACCAATCTGATTTGTTGTTCTGTGCAGTTGGCTCGATGCATTCAGCGACTTTCAGTCTTTGCCGATCAGCACAAAGATCTGGCATGCCTTGGCTACACACATTTACAGTATGTACCTTATGTAAAGTTTTATGGCAACAGTATCTGATTATATTACATATATTTTGATTGTGATCGGTAGTTGTGCTTTTCAGACTTGTGCCAAGATCCACTAATCAGTGAATAACTCGGTTTATTGGTTGAGGCACAACCTTGCACATTGACCTGATTATGGCTTAGTTTTAGTGCATCATCGGTTGATGTTTGTGCGTTAGAAACTGGCGTGATGGAAATTATGTATATGACTAGTCATTTAGAGGATGATTAAATGCACCAAATGAACTTAGTGTGTGGATCAAGTGGACAGTTTGTTTTGGGTCAATTGGCAATCTTGTAATGTGTTAAATGGTTGTGTCAAGAGTGCTTACTGCATAGGCACTAAAATCTGCAAAGTGAATAATATTTATTTTAGACTAATTGCTCAGGAATTACTTAATGGCATAATTAAGTTAAATTGCTCATTAAACCGACTTATTAATGAGTCAGTTTCACGTGTCTTTTCATAGCCATAAAAGCTTTTGTCCACTAAAATTGACACCTCTCAACCTTTCAGAACTCGTGGTTTTATCACCCAGGCCACTGAACATGTTGACTATGAGTGCTCTGATCTAACAGGCTCTATTGGTAATTATGGTAATGGTGATTGCATATTATTGCTGGTATTAGCCTCCAAACTAAGTGTAATCACGCTCGGAAACCTCCCACACCCGTCCCCGCAAAGATGAAGGTTTTCCTGGGTTTGGCCGTCAGTTTACATGTATTTGCTTAGAGAAAAATTATGCTTAAAAGAAACATTGAATTTGTAAAATTAATCAGTGTAATGTGTCATTAATTACTCTTTTATACAGGTATGAAATGGGTATGCAATAAATATTCTGATAATTAAAATTAAGCAAGTTAATCATCAACTACACGTCTATGTGGGCATGAAACCAGACGTTTGAAAGATCTTCTCAGCTATTGACTGATATAGTGCCATTAGCTTAACGCCAAGGCAACAATCATGGCTGCCTCAGATAAAATAACCAAATGGCAACCTAATGCAAAGGCCTGGTTAAAGGAGTTAATTAGCATTGAAACACTTACAAAATAAGTATCTGTATCATTGCACCTTTGAGAGGAGGTGTGTTTAAAGCATTAAATTACACAAGTGCCCAGTTACATTACATCTACATCTGTTGTGAACTGTAGGCCAGCACAGCTGACAACGGTTGGCAAGAGGGCTTGCCTCTGGATCCAGGACCTCTTGATGGACCTGAGGAATCTGCAGAGAGCCAAGGATGACCTGAGGTTCCGAGGGGTCAAAGGAACCACAGGAACCCAGGCCAGCTTCCTCGAACTCTTCAATGGCGACCACGACAAGGTAATACTCATGTGATCTACTGAAATTGGTTCCTATCAATTATTTATTGACTGACTGTTATCACAGAGCTTATTGACTATCACATATTTATAAACTGACTCATGTCATGTATTGGTGCCTTTCACATATTTATTGATGGACGATGTAATTTAGTGACTGGGTCGTGTGGCATGTGTATTGGAAAACAGTTCTTATGCACCGCAGTATATAAGGAAAATTGTATAAATATTTTTTAAATACCTTATAATCATTAAAGCATAATTTACTGAAGAATTGTTGAGAGGTTGTTACAATATTTAGATGTTCAAATTAATATTAATTATGTAATGGTGCACAATAGCATTCTTAATGTGATCACAGGAGAGTTGCATGGTTGTTTGCAGCCCATGTGTCTGGTGTTGTAGTTCTCATGATAATCAATATATTAGCTAATTTGTTATCAGTTATTCTGATTTCTAGTATATTATTTTTGTTATTTCAATTAATTCATGTTTTCGTGCAGGTTGAACTCCTAGATATGAAGGTGTCTGAGATGGCAGGATTCAAAAGGTTGGTGTATTTAGAAGTGACGCAGTTGTGATGTGCAATACAGTTTAAACTTATCTTGATACTTAGAAACGTATTGTCATTTATCAAGGTAGATGTGTTTCATGGTTGCCCACTTTTTTCCTGCATTTTGTGTTTTAATGGAAAGTTATGACAATTAACCACTTGAATGTGGAAATTGCTACTTGCAACATGGTCTAGCTTTCTAACAAATTGTGCCATAGTGTTTGTCATTAAGTTTGTCTGAAAGTTTGTTTTATTACTTGTCTTACTGTTTGTTCGTGTATGCTCTACTTGTGTCCTATTGGTGTCTTCTTTTGTGCTCTGCCATTGGGTGTGTTTGGGAAACTTATGATGAGTCTGATGACGTAGGTTTCATTTATCTGACTTGTCCTTTATTTCACAGTAGTCCAGTGTAGCTCCTTTATCTATTGTCCAGTGCTGAAAGTTTGTTTGAAGTCTTCCCTGACCGTGCCAATGCAGAAATTTGGTTTGAGATTTCTGCCCCATCTGTACCCATAGCCAACTCAGCTATGATGAGTACACTGACTGTACACTATTAGTGGAAAGGTAAGATGGTGAGGGAGAGGACTGGCCACGCGCCTTCATATGCCAAGACTTATAAAATGAAGTTGCTAACACTTCATACCCATGGCTGCCTCAGGGCTAGCTCTTCTTCTTTGTGTCTTCCAGTATTCACCTTTATGCCCAGTCTTGTTTCCAGGCATTTTGTTCTTGGCATTATTTGTGTTGTTTTCAAAGCAACACATTGTACGAAACTCATCTAAAAATATTTTGATCTGCTATCGCTTTTCTTAACTTACCTCTTTGTGATTGCTCAGCTTTAATTGTAGCTGATCTTTATACCTTACTTGCTTGTCTATTTAAAAACAACTGTGTCTTTACCTGGTGCTTACTTTAACTCACCTGACTGTGTTTCATCTGCAGTTCTTTCATTATCTGCGGCCAGACTTATACCAGAAAGGTGGACACCGAATGCCTGTCTGCTCTGTCCAGTCTGGGAGCCTCTGTTCACAAGGTCTGTAAGAATTCATAAGGTTTCGACTTTTTTGGCAGGTTAAACTAATCAATTTTAGGCTTGACAATTTGTGTGCCTGGTAAATTGCTAACAATTGATAACGGGAGGTTTAATTTAGCAGAAGCTGTTGTTAAAAATTCTGTTGTTAACCAAAACCAGTTTACCAGTACTTATACATGTATGCATGTACATGTATATTGTATACATAAAACCAATTTCTATGACAGCAATTATACTTATAATGAGTTTTAATGATAATAATTACATAACAACAATAGTGACTTTTCAACATGGCAATAATAATAAGAACTCGCAACTTTTTGTATCGAAAGAATTTGCTTCATATAGACCAATTTATTAACCCAGTTTCTATTAACAGAACGACTGTTTTTGTTTCTCTGAGTGGTTTATTAATGTTGACCAGCTTTCTTTATGACTTGCTGTGATATCTGCATAATGTGACCGGCTTTTGTTGTTATAGATGTGCACGGATATTCGACTGCTTGCGTGCTTCAAAGAAGTAGAAGAACCATTTGAAAAAGACCAGATAGGTTGGTAACAAGAGCTAATCTGGTGACCTATGTGTATGTGTGTGTTTGCTTATATACAATGACATATGTGTGTTCACTTTTAAGCTGATAGGTCCTTCTGAGGAGAAATAAATTAGCAATTACTTAGATTATTTTACGGATTGAATGCAGTTTCAGAATTGGGTGTCGTCACAGAATTGGAGCCAGCTTTAGAAGTTGTCTTTGAGAGATTCTTTACAAATGGAATGAAGTTTCAGAATGAGTTCTAGTTACAGAATTAGAGCAGGTTACACTATAGATATTACCATATTACTTTAATGACGAGCTGCATTGGTTTCCCAGTTGCTTTTAGTACACTCTTGTCGTTAGATTGTTAAAGAGGCACTTTACATATTAAATGAAGTTTCGGAATAGGTTCTTCACAGAGTTACTGATTGAATGATCTTGTTTGATGAAGCTTGTTTCGTTTTATTTGTTGTTTAGGTTCGTCGGCCATGGCCTACAAGCGCAATCCAATGCGCAGTGAACGGTGCTGTGCGCTTGGACGACACTTGGAGGTGCTCGTAATGGATCCTCTGATGACGCATTCTGTTCAATGGATGGAAAGGAGTCTTGACGATAGCGCCAACAGGTCAGTCACAATCCCTTGTTCCAATGGTACGTACAGTCGCTATAGAGACGCTAAGCATGTCTCCTGCTACTATCAGCTACAGTTGCACTCATGGGTTACAGTTTTAACATTTGCTCAACTGATCTTGTTCGATCAATTGGATTCTTGATCAAGTGATCAATTATTTGGTTGATTGATCAGTGCGTTAATTAGTCATTTGGTTGGTAGGTCAGTGAGTCAGTTTCGATGTCTTGTAATTTGATCATTGTGGGACATGGTAGCCATTTGGTTAGAGTGCTTGCCTTGGAACCCCTGGAGTATGGGTTTGAGCCTCCTCCCATGAGACGGCTGAGCAGGTCCTGCAGTCACAATTGCTCAGCGCCATCAATTGATGCTTCGTCTTTAGACAGTGGCGCTTAATAAATGCATAAGTGCATAATAAGTATGATGATAATAATTATCAAGCTGGAAATTTATATACTAACTTTGAAGTCTTTTAGACGAACTGCCTTCTATCGGTGGATTTAATGTAAGATGTGTTTCGTTTGTAGGCGTCTATGTCTGCCAGAGGCATTTCTCACTGCAGACGTGATGCTGTCAACATTGCAGAACATCTGTGAAGGGCTTGTTGTCTATCCAAAGGTCAGGTTGATCTTTTTCAGCTATAAATATTGTATGTTATAGGCACTTGCCAAGAATCATGTAAGTTAGCACTCCAAGAGGTTGGAAGAGACCAGCTTAACACCCTTGCCACAACAGAGGAGACAAGCTGGACACCCTTGCCATATATGGATGAAGAGACCAACTGGACACACTTGCCACAACAGACAAGGAGACCAGCTGGACACCCTTGCCATATATGGATGAAGAGACCAACTGGACACACTTGCCACAACAGACAAAGAGACCAGCTGGACACCCTTGCCATATATGGATGAAGAGACCAGCTGGGCACCCTTGCCACATTCGGGCAGTGTGCGGTACAGTCCAGTCTCTGACCTTTACATTTCAGACTTCCACTGATGAGCCCAGCCTGTCAACTTTTGTGGAAATGGCAGTGATGCCATAGATGACAATAATAATAATAAGACGATTTAAATAGCACCATAACACAGCCGATGCTGCAGAAAATGGTGCTGTACATGAATTGAAAACTTCAATGGCAGTAATATGCTACTTTAAAAAGATAGGTCTTGAGCTGTGATTTGAATTTATCCAGAGAAGGTGAATTCTTCACATGGTGCAGGAACTGTTTCATGCAGTGGGTCCAAAGAAGGAGTCATTAAGCCACGCATGCATAACATGTGGTTCTCCCATTGGCCTCCCATTGGCTGCATGTTAACCATGTTTATTATTCATAACGTTTATGATTGAATTGTTTTGCAAAGGTGATAGAGCGTCGCATCAATCAGGAGCTGCCGTTCATGGCCACTGAAAACATAATCATGGAAATGGTGAAAGCAGGTGCCAATCGACAGGTTGGTCACTTCACCGGCCTCACTTTTGAAACAATGTCATTACAGCACAAGCTCATTATCACTTGGTACTTGTTAGGACCTCTCAAAATGGCAGCACATGTATGTATGCAACCTGACACAGACACCATTTAAGTAAGTAAATAAGCAAGAATATTCTTTATTGAGAAGCACTAGCAAATGCACAGCACTGTACATGGCAAGATTAATGCATTCAAACTAAAACAAACAAATTTCTATATACAAGCAAAGAATTTAATGGGAGAATTATTTTATATCAGGGGAACTTAGGGAAGGAAGAGTTAGGCTATAGTCATAGAGGAAAAATTAAGAACTTAAATAGACTGATTTATGGAAAACATTGTTTATTTGTATAGCATCCGGGCAAGGAAGCATTTCTGAGTTAGGTTGTCAAACATAGGAAGCTCACGGTTATGGGACCGTGGCCGCAGTGAGTAGCGAGATTGCTTAATAGGCGGTAACTTATGAACTATTTCATCACAGACAGCTCAAGAAACATTTTCGGCCATCTTAAGACGCGCCTTTTCATATCTGCTAGATTGCCATGTTAAGTGCTCTTGTGAGGTTTTTAAAAGGTGTTTTACAAATAGCCAGGTATGTGTCATGCACATTGCACCTATTTGTAATGCTTGTGTGTGTGCTAAGAAATGCAGTGTGAAAGTTCGTAAAGAATAGAATTTTTAATCTGTAGGCAAATGCTATTGAGATTAATGAAAAAGACACCACCAGCAGGCTTATGCACATGCACACACATACACACAGAGTCTAACAAATGGAGTCATTTCCATAGTTTACGTTTGGAAATATGTGAACGATGCATAAGGTAGCTTCAGCTTAAAGTTTCTTCTTGTGTTATTTTAACTGATTTCTGGTTAGCTACATTTATTAACTGGTTAACAAAATTAATATGAAAATAAATGCTTGGAGCTTGTTTATGTAGAAAACTCTTATTTCCTAAAGTTTAGATTTACTGTCTGTGTAGTAAGTGCTTTAAATAAATAAATCAATCAATCCTTTTATTGTTTCCATAGAATAGTTTACAAGTAGTGATCCAGAATAATCATAATCAACGATCATAAGTTTGGAAATTAAAACAGACAGATCACATGATTATCTTATTAACATTTAAGGGAAACAATCGGGTTCCCAGAAGGGACTGAAGTCCCACTAATTTAGGGATACCCGTTTACCATGTTAGCAGAGGGATGACAGTTGAGTATAGTCTACACAAATAGCATTGTCAGAAAAAAATGAGAATAACTGGCTTAACTAAATAAGATGTTTTATCCATAATAAATACATTTTATCCAATGTTGGTGTTTGCAGACGTGCCATGAGGAGATTCGTCGACTGTCGCAGGAAGCAGGCGCTGTTGTCAAGCAGGAAGGTGGAGAGAATGATCTGCTAGAGCGAATAAGGCAAAACGACTATTTTGCTCCGATCCATTGTCGGCTCAATTGTCTATTGGATCCGGTGATGTTCATCGGTCGGGCTCCACAACAGGTAGGAAAACTTGACACATTTGTTGCAGAAACTGCAACATTTGTCTCAGATTAGAGTTACTTTAGGATAAATTTTTTTAGTAGTGTAGGTTCCCTGGTAGGTTTTGAAAGAGGCAGTATATGCTCTAACAATCCGCATTTGACAAAGTTCAGGGACGGATTTGATTTAGGTCTAATGCAGTTTTGTGACTGCTATTAAAGCCATGAGATTGTTATGTGTGCGTAAAATTGGTGCATGTGTTAAAAATTCTGTGTTCTTTATGCTGATGAGACTTGACTACTGCAACTGTTCTGTATATGGTCTCCCTGACTGCACACTGCTTCCTTTAACTAGAATAATGTGCCAGGGTGATGCACTAGGCTGCAAGAACGTGTCTTGGACTCTTTTACTAAGACTATGTCACATCTGCTCTCTGTTCTATACACTGGCTTTCTCTATCCGAGCATATCTTCTTGAAGATGGCACTCCTCATGCACAAAGCATGAGCAAATCATTTGCCATCCTACTTATCATCCATGTTGCATCCTTAACTGTTGAAGGCCTTATCATCTCTTCGGTCAGTATCTGCTGGAAAGCATGTTATTCCCAGTTCACGTCTGTGTACAGCACTGGCATTCCTTCACAGCTGCTTGTCCCTTTTTCTGGAACTATTCCTCCTTATGTTCGCCTCTGTTCTACCAAGACTAAACTTTTGCAGCCGTTTCACTCAAATGTGCCTCTTCCAGTCTGTTATGTTTCCTGTTGCTCAGCTTCACTGTTCATTTCTGAACTTTTTGGGATGGCATTATCAAATTGTAATTATAATTTTTTTTAGAAATTGCTATATTTGCTTTAGTTCAACGTTAATAGTGTAGACATTTGTGTACAAAAGTAATGAGTCAGTACACCAGGTATACAAGACAGAAATAGTTTAATTCGAAGCTACTTTGCGATAGTTGAGTGGGTGTTTTTATGTTACACACACACCTATTTGTAGGTGTGTGTGTGTGTGTGTGTGACGTGTGTGTGTGACATGTTTTATGATGCTGTTTAGGTGACACGTTTTCTGGAGGCAGAAGTGAAGCCGATGTTGAAGCCATACGCAAACACCATGAGCGAAATATCACAACTTGATTTATAATGCAATTATAAATGCAGTTACAGTATATAGTGTTTTATAATGCAATTCTCTATGCCTGCGTCTCTTGGAAGATAACGATTTCTTTATCCCTTGTTACTGACAGTGGGCATTGTGATTGCCTCTTCTTTTACTGTTGTCGTAACATAGCAAGGGACCAGCGCAGCATTAACGAGTGGTGCACCAGTCTAACAGTACTTGATGTTCAGCACACTGTCTGTTTCAATGTCTTTGTAATCGTAATCGTAATCTCAAGATTTCTTCGACTGTGATTGGTTGTTGATTAGAAACCGTTGTTGCATTTTGGAGCAGTGACGTCTACCAATGGGTTGAGAGAATGATCTCCAGATATTACAAGAATGGAAACTGTTTCTGTTGTGTTCGATATAAATCATTCTCATCTAATCTTTAATATGACGTCCACAACGCTGTTGTCGTAATGCTCCAGACGTCAATCGATGTTTGCTTCAAGTGGAAGCATAGTCCACAATGGTAATGAATATATCGCTGCAGCGGCGTTTCCCCCCCCACCTGGAATTGGAGAACAACCCCCACTCTAGATAACGTATTAGATTTCGCATTGCAGGCCGTTGTATTCTCAGAAATCAACAATCCCAAGTTTATTTCCAAAACGTTCAACCCCCCCTTCTGGTAACTGGGAAAATTCTGTTTCTATGGTGATTTGCACCCTCAACAAGCCTAATGTGCAGAAAGGAGAAGGAGACCATGCACACTGTTGGAGGGGGGCTGCTGTTGTTGTTATGATGCTCCTAGATAAGGTATTTCATCAGAATGCCCAGAACTGACGTCATGGTACTGTTGGGTATTTTGAAGTGATGAGTAAGCAAGTAAGTAACGCATGTATGCACAGGCCATATATTAATCACATGGGGCAAGAGGTGAAATCGTGGGCGTAGTCATGTGCCTATGCAAAAACAATTGTCACAGCATCGGACTTGGTACTTGTTTTCATGCGTGCCCTCATAGTTTGGTCATCGCCCTCGGGAGATGCGACATTGTTTAGGACCAGTGCAGAAAAATCCCAAGATTGGTCAAAAGTGTACAAAAATCCCAAGTTAACGAAAACGAAAAAGTTGTGATGAAATATGAAATGCATTTTAGCAATCACAATTATTCACAAATATGCCCAGCTAAGAACTCTAAAAAAATCCGAGTATAACATTGAATTAACTAATTACACAATGTTTACAAGTCACAATACTAAATTTTTAATAAACGTCTTTCAAATAGACCCACTGAGCGAGTTTCTTCTAATCTGATTTGCTGCCACTGTTGAAAAGTACGGTAAAAACTAGTCTGTAGACCTTATAAAAAAATCCCAAGATTCCTATGTAAAATCCCCAGATCCCAAGTCGATCTCCCAAATCCCAAGATCTTGGGGAAAAATCCCAAGGAGTGGTCACACTGTTCAGGACGCTACAGAAATTTCCAGATGCAGCCATTCGTAATACAAACACGCATTAGAGAATGTAAAGAGATCGACCTACTTAATGTAGCGCCGCCGTGTAAGCATGACTGGCGTTTCGAGGTAAGGTCGCTTGTTTATCAAGCCCATAGTTGGTTTTGCAGTTTCAAATATCCTGCCCCGTAAATTAATGAAACTGGATCCCTGTGGCTTGTTTTTGTTGTAAGGACCCCATTTTAAAATGCGGGCCTTCCGCATTTGTGGGCCCATAGTTCCGTAATTACCCACAGCACTGGGCCATTAGTTTGGACTGTATGTTTAGCTGGAAGCCTGGAATTCTAGTTTATGTGCTCAGCTAGGGAGCATCCATACAGGACGTCCACAAAGAGGGGGAGGGGGAGGTCATCCAAATGCGGACAAGGGGAGGGGTTATGACCAGTGCGGACGTCCGCCTAAAATGGCCTAAAACGTATTCTGACGAGCTCGCTCTACTTGTAAGAACTAAACTCCAAGAGAGAAATCCATCAACTGACTTGATGTGTGATGTCACTACCAATTATTACATGTAGGCCTATCATTTATAATATAATAATACATGTTAAAATAATGTAGTGTAATAATAATTTATTATTATCATTGCTAAATAAGATAAGATCTAGTAGTTTATTAATGACGTTATTCATAATGACGTTTTATTTGGTTTTCTTTTGGCTTTCGCGTGCGGACGTCCGCAAGGGGGGGTAAGGCTAAATGCAGACAAGGGGAGGGAGGGATCCAAAGTAGGTCATTTTCTGCGGACGTCCTTTGTGGACGACCCCCTAGTGTAGTGGGAGTCGTAATATGTAAAAGGATAATTTGATGGCCAAGCCTACAACAGCTACTGCATATTAAATTTTGCGACGACTAGTTCGATCACTTACAATCATTCAATGGGCCGGGGAAACTTGGCATATAGACTCCCCCTCGCACAAAACCCCCCATTCTATCAAAATTTCAGCTCCCCCAAAAAAAGGCTAGCTTGTAGAATCGGGGACTCAACTTTTCGATCGGGAATCTCCTTTTTCGAACGCAGCTGCCAGCATACAGCGCCAAGCATTGGTCGCAACAGAACGGGTGCGCTGCCTCATTAAACGCATGCTATGTTGCAAATGAACGCTGACTATATATTTGTAGAGGTAATCACTTCATAAGCGCATTATAGATACTAGATGGATATAGTAAAAACTTTGTTTTTACGGGCTGTATTTTATTATCCATCTAGTTTAACTTACGGAAATCCTGCTTGCTTGCTTGAGTGCTTGCTTGAGCCACAGGCGAAAATGTCAAACGACTAATTCGACCACTTACAATCATTCAATCATGAAACTTGGTAGATAGACTCGCTCCCCCTCGCAGACACTTCATTCTATAAAATTTCCCAGCCCCCCCAAAAAAGGCTAGTTTATAGAATCGGGACTCAACTTTTCGAATCGGGAACCCCCTTTTCCCCATACGCAGCTTGCCATTGGCCGCAAAAAAACGGGGCCTTCCCTTTCATTAAACGAAACGTTTATGACGTAAAATGAACGCGGACTATTTTCAAGTACACGTTAAAAGGATACTAGATGGATATAGTAAAAAACTTTATTTTTACGGGCTGTATTTTATTACCCATCTAGTTTAACTTACGGAAATCTTGTTTGTTTTGCTTGAGCCACAGGCAAAAAAAGTCAAATCTTCGACGACTAATTGGATCACTTACAATCATTCAATCGCCATGAAACTTGGCAGATAGACTCGCCCGCAGACACTTCATTCAAAAAAAAATTTCAGCCCCCAAAAAAAAGGCCCAGCATAGAATCGGGACTCAATTTTTAATCGGGAATAAATTTTCACATACGCAGCGTTGTCTGTATTTTATTAAACATCCAACTTCTTCACCTCATAACTTGCATTGGTACTTATTCAACCACTAACAAAGAATGGAGGGCTGAGTGGTCGCCATGAGACATACTTTAATGTCATTCAGTTATCCATTACTGGTGTACTAACAAGACTCAATCTGCCTAAGTGCCCTTAAGTGTCCTATGAGCAAAACCAACCACCCCTAAGACTGGCCTAAGCAGGGTATTTGGCTGCTGGAAATTTTCAGCGAATACAGCAATAAAGTTAAAAGGGCAGACACCACTCATTTTTTTGTACAAGGGCAACATACTTATGTCTTCCGCAAGGGTAACGCAATCATTTGCATGCACCATAAAAACACATCAATAGCAATCTCCAGTTTAAAGAATAATAGACCTGTTGAATTATGCACAGCATGACCAACATAATCAAACGCGATGATACCTAGCTTTAAACATCCAACTTGCATTGCTGCTCTTATTCTGCAGATGGGACCTGATTGAGCTACAATGAGAGTATACTTGGCTAACTTTGGAAGCTTTGACGAGGATGTTAAAAATCACGCAACTCTGAAAAAGGGGATATGCAGGACCATGTGAGCCAAAGAGAGAAGTACCTATAATGTAATAATAATGTAACTCAACACTTTCTAAGTACCTCATGATATTAGAGGTCATTAAGAACAAGTGCATCAGTAAGTAAATAATGCTTCAATGGATGGTTATTTAAACAATGATAGTCTCTCTCTCTCTGTCTCTCTCTCTGTCTGTGTGTCTCTGTCTCTCTCTCTCTCTGTCTGTGTGTCTCTGTCTCTCTCTCGTGCACAAACACACAAAATCCACCAGAGTCCATTCACAGCTGACACTTGACACCATGTTCAGAGTTCCTGGTTCATGTTGCATTGACGAATGAACAACTGACATGTGCAACTCTTTTGTGTATGCGGCTACTACAATTGCATATCACAGAAGAAGGAAAATTCAATACCAAAGATCTGGAAAGATTATACCCACGACAGCCGACAGTCAATACTCTCTTTAAAGAGAAACAAGTCTACAATCATTATCCCTTGGAAAAGTGGAATCTAAACCCCATAGGTCCATGCCGGCTTCTGAATTTCCACACCATCATTACCAAGATAATGACAATGTTCTTTTCAGTCATGAAGTCTAACAAAACATTGTCCAGGAATAGAGTGAGTGATGAGCATTAGCAAGAAACATTCAGACTGGTCTCATCGCAGTAGATGCAGCTAAACACTGAAGCCCTGGTCCAGGTATAATAAGTAAGTAAGTAAGTATATTCTTTATTAATGCTGCCCGATTAGTGGCAAGATGGAACATTTGTCATTGCTACAACTTTTTCTCAATGGCAAGATCAAGTTTATGTTGTGAAGTACTAAACAAAATGAAGAGTGATTCATATATCTTGCTCATTTTCAGTTTAGATCAAGTTTTTAAGTAAATTATTATTTGGCACTTGAACCAGCATTGAAGCATTTGCATGACCCTATGCTTCATTTAAGTTGGAGGCCCTGTTTTACATCTAACAGTGTCTCATGTACTGTGCTCAAATTCAAGACAAGGTATAATACATTATAAGTCACAATGCACTAATGCATTCGTATCTTAAGGAAAGTCCCTATTAAATTTTCTCATCTAAAGTCATCTCTGTATACATCCTTTTTTGGCTTTAAGAGGTTAACTGAAAGGTTAACTAAATAATCAAGACATGATTAATGAATTTGCAGTTCCCACAGCATGAGTGGCATAAAGTCAGTGCAGTTTCATCTGAAACATCCTAGGAAGGAGAACTACAGGATATCAGAGATTTCCAACATACATGCAACCGGAATGAGAAGTCACGTGCAGGAGAGACCAGACCCCATATCTGGCAGAGTATGGGACCAGTCAAACACCAGCCATGTCTGCCTATGTGCATGACAGGTCATGTATCATAATCAGAAACAGTATACCATCATGTGCAGCACAGACTGCAAGTAAACAGAAAGTACCCTGATATTATAATTTAATGGTTTCGATGGTGCTAATCACTAGTGCAGCACAGCACATCCACTGAAGGCTCACCTGCAGCCCAGACACAACTTTAGATAAAATTCCTTAAGGTAGCATAGCAGCATACAGAGTTGCACAGGACACAATTGATCACATTTATCTAAGACTTCGACAAATTGCCAGACAACAGGCATTCTATCAAAAACATCTCCAGACATCTACTAGCTATCATATGCCTCACGTTATCACATGCAACAAACCAATCTATACGTATTACGTATACATTACACTGTATGGTGAAACTCACATGCTATCTCATAACTGAATGATATGAACAGTATAGTTTTATGCTCAACTAAATCTCCCTGGTCAGTCAAACCTCATGCATATGATCTAACTTAATTATGCAAAAGCTTAGCAGGAAACCATTGCAGGACAACAACCCAAAGTCCCCAACACAGACAGATAAATTTCTGAACAAAAATTCTACGCGCAAAACACACAGAAAGATCTCCTACTTTGATGAGACAATGAGAAGACAAAAGCAGCCACTTAAGCCAACCACATGGGACAGCCATCAGCAAGAGGTTTTGCGGCTGCCTTTCATTTCCTGGCCTCTGTAGAACAACCATGAATGGCATTCAGCCAGTCCTCTCCCTTGCCACATACCAATGATAGTGCACTCATTTTGTCGCAGTGTTCATTAAGGAGTGCTAATGGAACAGAAATCCTGAGGTATCTTTCTATCTGATGCAGGATTTGAACCTACAATCTTTGCATTGACTGTCCAGCATGCACTGCACACACCACCCGATAAGAGAATGAAAGTGAAAAGTGGAAGAACTCCAAATCATATGGTCCAGCTAAGCCTTCTCCTCCTACCAGCTGACTGAATAGAAATTGAGCAATTTTACACAATACTCATATCTCATGACCTGTTCAATGAACATGTGACCTACAAACAGTCAGCTCAGCAATCTAACTGTTCTCTCAGCTACTATCAGTTGCAGAAATTTTCTCCTCTAAAGTCCTCTCTGTAAGTCTGTATACATCCTTTTTTGGCTTTAAGAGGTTAACAGAACTTAGGTTAACTAAACAATGAAGACATGATTAATTAATGAATTTGCAGTTCCCTGTCATCCATGAAAGAGCCTGTAATTAACAATAATTAATATGCAGCAAACCAACCACTGAACATTCAGCCTAGCACAAAACTCCTCCTTCTGTCTTTCCTATTGACTGTACATATGTATTATTTGCCATATAAGGGGTCGCAGTTTGTCATCCTGATTGATAATAAACGAATATATGATGTAGATCAGGTAAACAAAGCCTTGCCATCAAGGCTCTCTCTCTACTCTCACCTCAAAAATGTCCTTTTCAGCCATGCTGGGGTTGGGAGCACTCATGAGTAACCTTGAAGGGGCACTATATAAATCTTCGTAATGAATGAATGAATGAATCTAGCGCAGAATTTTGTCTGATCAGGTAATCTTTTGTATTCTGGACATGCTAGTGCTGGAACAGACTGGATACTCAGCAGCACAATCATGAATAGCATTTAGCCGACTGCACAACTAATTAACTGTTGGGCTTTGAAAAAAACCAGGCCATTCATGCCCAGACTGTGAATCAGTCGATAGCCTCTGTATCAATACACCACTGTCTGTTCATGTTTCCTTTATGCTTATCTCATCTCAGAATGCATATTGCAGCATATTATTGACAGAATACACAGAACATTACCTGTGAGGCTAATATAGCTCATAATACAGTTCATTCACTCACAAGTTGCAGATAAAAATCAATTGTTGCATTCTCGTTAATTATTATCACAAAAAACAATCTACAAAAGTCAAAAATCTGCTGAAACAATTCAAACTGGTCATCTAAATCTAAAACAGTTTTGGGAGGTTCTTAAAAGGCACTACATAAATAACTAAAAACAAACATACATGTATACATACATATATAAAAGTACACACACAAACCTTGCTATTTTCAAGAAAGTCAAGAACGGTATTAAATCAAGAAACAGTAATGTACTATTTGACACAAAATCCTGGTTTGCTGCTGCTGTTCATGTGGCACTATAATGCTACGTTTGTTTCGATTAGTCACCTATCATAATAACCCTTGTATCTAGTTTCCTGGCTTTAACCTGACTATTATAGCTTATTATTATTATAGCCTACTATTACAGCTTATAGTTTTTTTAAAGTGGTCCTTTATAAATATCAGACTACAGTTACATTTACAGAAACTGCCTTGTTTCAGATCAACTACCCAAGCTGAACATGTGTACCCAAGTTGAACACACGTACCAAAGCCAAACACAACTAATCAAGCTGAAACTAGATCAGTTGACAGGTTACCACAGTCTTCAACACAGACCTATGCAGCAGGAGACCCCAGTCTAGTACCACCAATCCCAAATTGGACTTTCAAGATGGTGGTTGTAAATGTACCGATATTTCTCATAAAACAACTTTTAGTGCACCATCAGCACACTTTAGAGCATTAGGAGATCTTATAAACCTTTAACACTACTGGCAGAACTGTTTGATTTTTTGTGTAAGTCTGGATTAATAATACAGCACAGTAGCAAAATATGTAGAGTATCAATATTCTAAACATTTGCAATAACCGGATGCTCTGCATACATTTAAATTTAAGTCAGCAAATGACAACTTTCACCCTATCACAAAATTGATTTAGATCAGTTCATTTTATGGCAGATTGCTTTTACTGAACAGACATTAAAATCTGACAGCAGTATTTGTCTGCTAAGTAAACAACCTCTTCACAACAACCCAACACAAATACCAGTATCTAACATGGTCTACTGACTAAATAAGTGTCACAAGGTTGAAAACAGATCTCCAGCCTAATCACACCTTAACCAAGAGCAGAATAACCTCTTGCTGTTATAAATCCAGGTGATCTCCAGGTTCTATCCACAACAAACATCTCCTTACAAATTTATGGACTCTAGGTACTAAAGTAATCATCAATTAATTACTTGAGTCAACAAGGTGCTAGCAAAAGAGGAACATCTAAAACCTTCTGATGGCACATAGTAAATTCTGGCCAGACTATAGAATGACTGTCCAGCAAGTTAAATGATTAGATAACTGTACTACATTATTAATCCAGACTGACACAGAGAAATCAAACAGTTTTGCTAGTGATGCATAAGAAAAGCGATAAAAGAAAAACAAGATACTTAGAGCACTGACACACCCACAATGGGGATATCAGGACATTGACACACCCGCAATGGGGACACCAGGATATTGACACACCCACAATGTGGACATCAGGACATTGACACACCTGCAATGCGGACATCATACTGTGATCAGCTACATTTGCCTGCTCATGGAATGGCATCGTAGTGCCAGAATGGTAATGCATTAGACCTTCGCCTTTGCGTGCAGTGATCAAATCCAAGTTAGTAGTGAAATTTCAATTTCTTGCTGTTCTTTTCAAGTGTGTGCTTCATCTGAAAGATTCTTCAATCAAGAACTATGCCCCTGAAGACTAATGTCAACATAAGGCACAAGAGTGGTTACCTTTCCTCATCATACAGCACAGCGTCCTCATAATACTTGACCATCACAAGAGCAAATAAACCCTCACAAATTCAGAAAAAAATCAAAACTGGGTTTGATACGTGCACTGGACTGGGATTGCTGAATAAATTAGGCAAAACCTGCATGCTTCAATTGCTCATAGTAGAGAAGCTATACAACATTTAAACATGGCAGTTTCCGGTCGCTAATTTTTATCTGTAGTACAGGGGGAGGGGTTTAGAATAATGGTAACACTCTGGCACGAAGAGCAGAAGATCAGCATGGACACGGGATCGCTTTCTGCTACCCTCCCAAAGGTCGACTCAGGATTTCACATCATCATCATCATCATCATTCGCTAGATGGCATCAATTGGTAAAATGAGCAGTAGAACGTGATGAGCATCATGCATGGCTGCCAAACAGTTAAATTTGACTCCTGTAATACCTTGTGATCAGCTGTTCATACTATGAATTGTAAAAATATTGCAGTGCATCAGTTTGAAATAATAAACGAAGATTATATTAGAGTCAATCCGTGTGAAATCAACCAATTCTTTAACATTTTCCCATCTTCAACTTTAGATTTTGCTGAAAATTTGTCCATCTGTTTGTCCACCATTTTGAGGCACAAATACAAAATTTTATTAAGATATTTCAAAATTTGACCGAGATATGGCATTTTAAAGTGAGGCGGGGTAGACGAAAATTTGTATCCGATTTCGCGAAATGTTCTCTGCGGCCATATTCAACATGAAATAACTTAAGAAGTAGAGCAGATAGAGGCATGAGGTTTTCACTGCTGTATTCAGACAGTTGAGGGTGACCTAATGAGCCTATTACAATGACTGTGTATTGAGTAGAGACTTTACAGGACAGCTGGCAATATGCCATCTCAGAACGTGCAAACTGTATTTTCTTGAATTTGCGTGACCGATATGAGGAAAGGCAGCTGCAATTTTTGTTTAATTTTCTCATATTCTTATTTAGCAAGTAATGGGCTAATACTGGATGTACTTTACTGTGGTATTTAATTGTAAATGAATTCATACTGACATGGCAATCTTTGTCAAACTGACGAATGGGGGTCAACTTCACCAGCTGATATTGGGAAATTGGACAACTGGAATTTACCTGAAATTCATATTTCTGAAAAGTGCATGCCATAAGCTTTCTGGTGATATAAAAATGATCTTGGTGCTCAGAAGCAGTCAGGAGTATTGCTTCGTTGAATATTTGTATCCGATTTCGCGAAATGTTCTCTGCGGTCAGTTTCAACATGAAATAACTCAAGAAGTAAATCAGATAGAGGCATGAGGTCTTCACTGCTGTATTCAGACAGTTGAGGGTGACCTAATAAGCCTATTATAATGACTATGTCTGGATCAGAGAATTTACAGGACAGCTGGCAATATGCCATCTCAGAACGTGCAAACTGTATTTTCTTGAATTTGCATGACTGATATGAGGAAAAGTAGCTGCAAAACATGTTTAATCTGCTCATATTCTGATTTAGCAGGTAATGGGCTCCTACAAGATGTACTTTAATGTGGTATTTAATTGTAAATGAATTCATACTGACATGGCAATCTTTGTCAAACTGACGAATGGGGGTCAACTTCACCAGCTGATATTGGGAAATGGACAACTGAAATTTATCTGAAATTCATATTTCTGAAAAGTGCATGCCATAAGCTTTCTGATGATGTAAAAAGGACCTTGGTGCTCAGAAGCAGTCAGGAGTATTGCTTCATTGAATATTTGTATCCGATTTCGCGAAATGTTCTCTGCGGTCAGTTTCAACATGAAATAACTCAAGAAGTAGAGCAGATAGAGGCATGAGGTTTTCACTGCTGTATTCAGAAAGTTGGATTTGACCTAATGAGCCTATTGTAATGACTGTGTCTTGAGTAGAGAATTTACAGGACAGCTGGCAATATGCCATCTCAGAATCAGAATGTGCAAACTGTATTTTCGTGAATTTGCGTGACCAACATGAGGAAAAGCAGCTGCAAATTTTTTTGATCTGCTCGTATTCTGATTTAGCAGCTAATGGGCTCCTATTAGTTGTATTTACTGTTGACCACATGTGCTAAAAACAAATTATAATCTATTCAACAGCTATTAACTAAGTGCTGATAACTGTGTTGGACTGAAGCACTTACAATGGTCGTTTTTTAAGTTTATTTCCAAAAATGCAGTCTTTAATGTTTTATTTGAAAATGACCTGGTCTGGAATTCTGGTGATATTTTGATCTTATGTTTTCATTTAATATTTAAATAACTTACAGTGGACATTTGTATAAAACCATCGATAAAAACCAATGGCACAGAGAGAATATTAAAATAAGACCTAGAAAAACATCCTGAGCACGTTTATGACTATTATAAAATTGCATTTGCTTGTCAATTTTTGATTGCAGACTTTGATTTCGACCTTTTCAAATATAAACAAATAGCAACTATTAAAGGGGTACACCTAACAGTGAAAAATGATTAATCACGAAATTAACAACCAAGAATAGACATGCATTCTGGTTATTTGCGACATCAAAAATTGAGGTAATGTTCAACCAAGCAATACTCTGATTGCTTCTGGGTACCAAGATCCTTTTATATCATCAGAAAGCTTATGGCATGCACTTTTCAGAAATATGAATTTCAGATAAATTTCAGTTGTCCATTTCCCAATATTGAGCCGCTATATAAATATCCGGAATGAATGAATGAATGAATATCAGCTGGTAAAACTGACTCTAAATTCTTCAGATTCTTCAGACAAAGATTACCATGTCAGTATGAATTCATATGCAATTAAATACCACATTAAAGTACATCCTGTAGGAGCCCATTACTTGCTAAATCAGAATATGAGCAGATTAAACATGTTTTGCAGCTACTTTTCCTCATATCAGTCATGCAAATTCAAGAAAATACAGTTTGCACGTTCTGAGATGGCATATTGCCAGCTGTCCTGTAAATTCTCTGATCCAGACATAGTCATTATAATAGGCTCATTAGGTCACCCTCAACTGTCTGAATACAGCAGTGAAGACCTCATGCCTCTATCTGATTTACTTCTTGAGTTATTTCATGTTGAAACTGACCGCAGAGAACATTTTGCGAAATCGGATACAAATATTCAACGAAGCAATACTCCTGACTGCTTCTGAGCACCAAGATCATTTTTATATCACCAGAAAGCTTATGGCATGCACTTTTCAGAAATATGAATTTCAGATAAATTCCAGTTGTCCAATTTCCCAATATCAGCTGGTGAAGTTGACCCCCATTCGTCAGTTTGACAAAGATTACCATGTCAGTATGAATTCATTTACAATTAAATACCACAGTAAAGTACATCCAGTAGTAGCCCATTACTTGCTAAATAAGAATATGAGCAAATTAAACAAAAATTGCAGCTGCCTTTCCTGATATCGGTCACGCAAATTCAAGAAAATACAGTTTGCACGTTCTGAGATGGCATATTGCCAGCTGTCCTGTAACATCTCTACTCAAGACACAGACATTGTAATAGGCTCATTAGGTCACCCTCAACTGTCTGAATACAGCAGTGAAAACCTCATGCCTCTATCTGCTCTACTTCTTAAGTTATTTCATGTTGAATATGGCCGCAGAGAACATTTCGCGAAATCGGATACAAATTTTCGTCTACCCCGCCTCACTTTAAAATGCCATATCTCGGTCAAATTTTGAAATATCTTAATAAAATTTTGTATTTGTGCCTCAAAATGGTGGACAAACAGATGGACAAATTTTCAGCAAAATCTAGAGTTGAAGGTGGGAGGGTCTGGTTGATCTGACATGGAATGACCCTATATTATTATCACCACAAGCATGAACTGAAACATCTGGTGGCAGCCATCTTAAAGAATGGCTGGTTCTTCCACAAATCATTTTCTCAAACTGTCAGGCACAGGACAGGCACCAAAGTTACACAACATAACTACCCAGCCAGTGGCATAACAAAGGGTTTCAGCACCCAGGGGCAAGAGTTGATGACTGCACTCATTGAAATTTTCTTGGTGACTTTTAATCGTTCTTGTCATAGTACAGTGTACCACTGAAAGCTAATTTTGCGCCCCCCTTGTGCTGCGCCAGGGGTGGATGCCCCTCTGGACCCTCCTTCGTTACGCCACTGTGCCCAGCATAATTCACCTTTAATAACACTACAATAAACAAACAGTCATTGTGGTTTGTCAGTAAAGTAGAAAGCAAATAAAATTAATTGTGGTAAACCCCAACCATGCCAGATTATACAGGATGTCTTCAGTACACAAACACAAATATGTAGGTATGTACCAGGGGCCAGGGCAGCCACCTTATAGGTACTTACTAGCAATGTGTGTTATATAATTATACAGCAAAGGTTATACGGTGCAGTACAGCCAGACATTGTTTAAACTATGTTGCCATGTTACATAAAATAACAAACATTTTGCAGTTATAACATTTCTATTACATTTCTCCCTCAAAACAATCAGTATCTGGCAAACACATCTTTTTCTAAAGAAACTAGAAGTTTTGAAGAGTACTGAGTATGAAATCTTCTTCTAAGGTATGATTTTCTGCACATGAAGTGAGGACCATGCTTTGCTTTCAGGTGTTGCCTGGTTTTTCAAAGAATACAGGTGGGCATGGAATTTCAATGAAACATAATAAACATCCAATCAAATTGTAAACATGGCAGCATTTCTTATATCGAAGTATTCTATATCAATCCAACATAAGTCATATTGGCAAGCTTATAGTATCAGGGCTAAAGGATTCATAGTGTCTAAGTTTACTGGCGTCGTGAGTGTTGGTTAGGGTCAGGTTAGGCATCGTGAGGGTCAGGGTTAGTGTTTAGTGTCGTCATTAGAAAACCTGGTCCCGTCCGGTGTCTGCGCAGGATGCCCAAAGATACTGTATAAGCCTTCAGCCCCCGATACTATAAGTTTGCCGTCATATTTTCCCCATGAATCTGGGACACAAACATTATGTTACTTTCAAACAGTTCTAAGGAATAGCAATTAGACCCTTACCATTTTGGTTACTAAATATGTCAGTTGGCAGTAAACGAGAGTCCTTGACGGATCGACTTTTTTCGGTCTTCGGTTTTCCAGAACCTTTGCTGGCATCCTTGCCTTGTTGAGCACCCATCAATACTATCCACACGTTGGCAGCGGCTCTAGACTAGAAAAAACGCCTTCTATCGAATGTCACATGCCACATTCAAGTCGTTCAGACGTTGAACTGGTATATGAACTCTTCACAACGACCCAGCACGACTGTATTAAAGTTAGTTAACGAAACACTTTAAAGCTTCAACATTTTTAGAAAATAGTTCTAAAATAAG